>JAADYH010000915.1:0-12656 GCA_023338125.1 Phytopythium aichiense | reverse complement strand
GCAGAGGAAGGAGGACGATGTGGACATCCGAACGAAGGAGCAGCCGTCCAAGAAGGAGGCGAAGGAGATCGCGGAGATGCGGAAGTTCCGGAATCCCAAACTCGCGAGCAAGAAGGTCGTACTCAAGCGCACCCGGAACGTCTTGCGCGGTGCCAACAGTCGATGCAAGGCCAACTTCTGGAACCGAGACGTCAACGCCGCGAGGAGCATGCTGGAGCTGCTGAGGAGCGGCCTGAAAGGGAAGCTCGGCGCAAGAAGGCTGATGGTGTTCAAGCGGGATAACCATTGAAGCAGGCGGAACAAGAACACGTGAGTGGAAAGACTGGTAGCCATGCGTTGCAGGGAGACATCGCCACTCACATCCACATAGCCGAAGCAAAGCGAGACCAGTAGAATCGCAATGTTTCATCATCTAAATAGCCACTTGCCTTCATAGTCATGTACAATACCCTTACACTGGTACCGCCCTGCTCCCCGCTACTGGATCGAGCACCCGAGCCACGACTCGTTCGTCTCGTCGACGACCACGTCCACCATGCCTCGCCCAAGGTTTTTCATGGCCGAGGCAATATGCGAAACGAAATAGGGCTGCCATGCGTGCCCGTACATGAACCGCGCCGTGAAAGGCAGCTCGTCCCGGTAGGCGCGCGCCACCTTGTCTCCCCCCCACACGCGGCTGCGCTCGACAATCCACGGGATCACAACCCGCTTGGGGCGACTGTGCCGGATGACACGCGGCATGACGTACCGCTGGAATGTCTGCTCTGTAAAGCTTTCCCCGATGGCAGGCTTGAGCGTCTCCTCCTCGAGCGTCAGGACGTTGAAGAGCAAGAAGTTGAGCCGCCGAATGTCGCCTTGAAGGGTCTGGAGGTGATCCTGCCACGACTGGTCGGACGACGCCACCGACACGAGTTTGGCCTCCTGGGCCATGATGTCGTCGAGCAGCACAAAGATGGACTCGTAGCACGCCGCGATCTCGCGCTTGTCCGTGAACTTGACGGCGACCAGCGGCAGCAGTACCGCGGTCTTGACGTGATGCTGGTTGCGCACAAACTCGACAAAATGCTCCTTGAACCAGTGGAAGAACTCGCTCACGTTCCAGTCCACGTCCGCCTCTTGGCTGCGCTCCAAGAACCGGTCGATCACGAAGAGCGCATGGCGAACGGGCTCATGTAGCCCAAGCAGGAACTGCGAGTTCCAGCTCATGTCGACGACTTCATGCTTGGCGAGCACGGTCGAGAAGACGACGCGCTCGCCCATCCGCTGCGGACCCGAGATCGGGATGCTGGCGACCCGCGAAAGGTTCTCCTCCGACACTTGGCGCTGGAAGAAGGTGACGCGCTTGCTGCCAGTCGTGTGCGGCGCCACACTTTGCGTGTGCTTGGCGTACGACAGCACGCTGCGCGGGTTCCAGGCCCCTGAGGCGTAGCCCGTGTCGTCGTCCTCATCTTCCTCACTTTCGTGCTCCGAGATGACGACCGAGACGTCGCTCAACTGCCGCGGCTGCAGTGAGGTGGCGGCGCGGCTCGAGATGACGACAGACGCATACGGTGATCCAGTCGTGGGCGGTGGCGGCGGCCGGTACGTCTTGCCGGCCGCGACTGACTCGGGCGACGCCCAGAGGTTGACGAGCGCCTCGCCCGTCGGGCCCTCGTAGCCGTCCTTGTAGTCGATCGTCGTGAGCACGTAGGCGACCTGGCTGATGTCGACGTAGCACGGCGCGGACGGGTCGGGCGCGCCGTCCTCGGGCTCGGGGGCCCAAATGTTGGCGTAGAAGGCGCTGTCGTCGACGGGTGCGCGGCGCCGCGCGCGCGCCTGGTCCTTCTTGGCGGCCATCGAGAGCTTGCTCTTCTCGAGCGGCTTGCGTTTGGCTTGGGCCTTCGTCATAAACGTGTTGCGCACTGGCGCGTCGCGCAGCGGCTCGTCGGCGCTGTCTGGTCCCTCGGAGGGCGGCGTCCGTCTCGGCTGCGGCATCTGTCGCGGGCACTCACACCGCGTGGTCTGTAAGGGCGAGGGGACGGCGGATGGACGAATGCGGAGCTCCTGTCAGTCAGTCTGTTGGTCTGTCGGTCTGTCGATCAGCCACCTGGATGGTCCGGACGGCGCGAGATGCCAACTGGCCGCGCGCCTTTCACCAAATGGTCCGCGTCGCGAGTCCCACGACGGCCGGAATAAAGTCGCGCAGCAGCTGGCGCGCATGTTTCACACGAGATTCCCCTCGTGAGCTGCCACCATGGGTGACAGGGAGAAGACCATATGCGGCAGAGACGGAGACGAGGGTTCGATCGTTCGGCTTCCGAGATGACTTGAGGTTGACGGAAGCGAAGCAACCATCAGTCTCGCCGCGCCGTGCTTGGTTGGGTCCAGAGTCCAGCTTGGAGGCGGCTTGGAGGCGGCGGGTCTGTGTCCATCAGGAGACGTCAGCGTTCTCAGGTTGAACATGGGCGGGACGGAGCTGCTCGCGCGAACTGCAACCTGCGCTGTGATTGGCTGGAAATATATTTTTGGAATATTGGGGGGCTTTTCGACCAACAAGAACCCATCAAAGCGAAAAAAAGGATGGGAAAAACGTCGCCGAAATCGCGGAAGAGGACGATTGGCCTCCGATAATAGATATTAGCAACCCTATTCACCTCTTTGAGGGCTGCCGATTGGGTATAATGCCGACGCAAGTTGCCAACACGACAACATCGCCGGTGCAGCTGCTGCTCTGGCGCAGGCAAATTGCGAGGGCAGCTGCAGATGCAGCTCATATTGCTAACAAATACTTGCAACGCCGCCTGCTCGGACAGATGAACAGGCAGATCAGAAAGCACTGTATTGGATAATGCAGGTTCAACCGCCACTTTGGTCGACTTCATGCTGCGGTTGAGGTGAAAGGCAAAAGAAAGCATCGGCCAGGCCAGACCACGCGCCGGGAGCAACCAACGCTCCCTGCGGCGGGAACCTCCTCGGCGGGCTGGATGTCTCCTGTGGACCATGATGGCAGCGCACGGCTCGCACCATCCTCCGACTCCAGGCACCATTGGTCTCGACTCTGAAGTCACTTGCCGCGCCTTTCGACGCCCTTTCAGCGGCGGCAAAGATCGCCGCGCGAGCCGTTGGTGCGTGCTGGGCGCGACCCTTCCAAGGCCGTGCGGCTGATGGCGACTGGCCGCCCCCTGGGCCGACCGTCGCGGCGACTGCCTGGCGCTCGGCGGCGTTTACTTCTCGGCGCGCTGAGTGGAGGCGCCACCGCCATTGAGAAAGGACCGTCGGCGACGGAGGCGGGCTCGAGGCCTCGTTCTCGACTAGGAGGAGCACAGGATAGGCGGGCGCAAAGAGCAGAGGGAAACAGGCGCGCACCAGCGCATGCGCGAGGAGAATGGGGCAGCAAGCATCGCTCCCGAGCGGCTCTGAGAGCGGGAACCGCCGCCGCCGCTTGGTCCCGCTGCCACCAAGCTACGTGCCGCTATGCGACTTGATCAAGGCGGGCGACCCGGCGGCTGCAGCTACGGCGTCCAGCAGTGACGACATCAAGGACGCCATGAGCAAGATCCTGGAGTTCGGCGCGGCCCTGGCCAACCTCCCGAAAGGCAAGTGGATCGCTTGGGAATGACGAGGTGAATGCGTCCCAAGTACACATCTAACACCCCTCCTCGTGCGCAGCAAGTGAAGTGTCGGGGGGGCTGCCGATTCGAAGCCCCGAGCAGCAGATGAAGGACCTCGCGAGCTCGGCGGACTCGGCGGACGAGCTGTTCCAGTACATCTCGAGCCTGGTTGCCCCCGCGGAGGGCTCGGTCCGCAATGGCAGCAGCAGTCTCGTGGATGCTGGACGCCGCGACTTGGCAGATGGGACCACTCCAGGACTCTTCGAGGCGCGTGTCGCGAGCTATGTCAAGAAGCTGCAAGTGCTGTACCAGGTTGTCAAGAAGGAGAACCACCGACACGAGCAGCGCGTCTTGGCAGCACAGGCAATTGCGGCCTCGTCGCGGACGGTTGCGCCGCCGCCACTGCCGCTGCCTACGCAAAACTGTCTATCGATGGGCTGGGATCTCGTTGTTCTGTTACTGCGAGCGACGAGAAAGGAGAACCCTGATCAGTATCTCAGCGCGCTACGAATGATCAAGGACAGCCTCCGCGCTCTCAAACCGACGACGTACGCTGACAGCATGTACTTGGCTCCATCGGCAGCGGCTGCGTTCAACTTGCTGAGCGACACGCTTGGAGAACTTGCTTCGCTCCACTCGGACAAGATGCCAAACGACCATACTCAGGAGGACGTCATCGGAGCAAGCACGATCGAGGCGCTTGCCGAGGTTGCACTCGCAAGAGGCTCCTTGCCGACGCTGCTGTTCGTCGTGTACTGGCTGATGGAGCAGGCGCCTCATGCAAGTGTCAACATCGATGTGTCGGTGTCGAAGCTATCCGCACTGAAGGAGCAACCATTTTACGGGCGGTGCGAAGCATCTGGCGAGCTCTATTGCTGTGGGCAGAACTCCTACGGCGAGCTTGGTATCGGCGATGATATCG
The DNA here is from genome assembly GCA_023338125.1 of Phytopythium aichiense. Taxonomy (NCBI): domain Eukaryota; phylum Oomycota; class Peronosporomycetes; order Pythiales; family Pythiaceae; genus Phytopythium; species Phytopythium aichiense. The sequence goes on along the minus strand of JAADYH010000915.1, from coordinate 8,144 downwards.
AGCGTCACCAGCTCACGAGCGTTGGGCTTTGCGGTTGGGACGACGTTCGTCAGGTCGTGAGCGGCAACGAGATCTTGGCAATTCTCACAAACGACGGAGTCGTGCTCACGTGCGGGCTGAACAAGAGCGGACAGTGCGGACATGGCCACTTCGACGAACGCGTAATGCTGCTCCGCCCAGTGGCGGCCCTGCGTTCACAAAAGATCAAGTTTATCGCCGCGAGCAATGGGTGTGAGCACATGATTGCGCTCACAGAGACCGGGTTAGCGTATTCCTGGGGATACAACGACCGGGGCCAGCTCGGACACGAAAACCTGACGACGAAGATCCATCTTCCGAAGCTGATTGAGTCGATGAAAGACAAGAAGCTGGGGTTCGCGGCAGTGAGCTACCACCACAGTGCTGTTGTCTCGGATAAAGGCGAGCTGTACACGTTCGGAATGAACGACTGTGGCCAGCTCGGGTTGGACCACACCCAGCACCAATCAACTCCTCAATTTGTCAAGGCGTTGGAGAGCCAAGAAGTCACCATGGTCAGCTGCGGACTTTACCACACCATCATCTGCACAGCTTCAGGCGAGGTATTCTCTTGCGGTAAGAACGACTACGGCCAACTCGGGCTGGGCCACAGCCGCCAGGTAAAGGCGCCTTCGGCTGTTAGTATCTCGAATGAGATAGCCAGCTTCGTTGCGTGTGGCTACTACCACTCGGTCGTAGTCACATCGAGCGGCCGCACGTTCTCGTTCGGGCGCAACGACTACGGCCAGCTCGGAATCGGCTCCAAGATTCACCAAAATGCACCGAACGTAGTGACTCTTTCTGCAAACACGCGCATGTTGCGAGCGACTTGCGGATGCTACCACACAGTTTTACTGTCGGAGCAGGGCGGTGTGTACGTGTTCGGAAGGAACAACAAGGGGCAGTTGGGTAATCGCAGTAGCGCCGATTCACTTTTACCAGTGCCGCTCAAGGTCCGACCGGAGAAGAACTCACGCCGATGTATTGATGTCGCCGCCGGGTTCTACACGACCTCGCTGATTGTCGAGCGCAAACGAGAAAATGAAGATGGAGAATCCCAAGTGATGGACCAGACTATCATCGTCGCCGTCTGCGGCCGTGTGGACATTGATCGATCCGGTGAGGTCGAAGGCTTGAGTAACTTCGGCTCGATTTCCACCACTGGCGTATCGCTCTTTAACGGCAAGTGGTTCTACGAGGTGGAAGTGGTCACGAGCGGACTCATCCAGATCGGTTGGATCGACGGCTACTTCCAGGGAAGCTCTGATCAAGGCGAGGGTGTCGGCGACCATTCTCACTCGTGGTCGTACGACGGTAATCGCCAGCGCCGTTGGAACAGCGGGTCCTCGTCGTACGGAGAAAAGTGGAAGGCTGGGGATATAATCGGCTGCCTGCTGGACTTCACGACGAACGAGATGACCTTCTTCAGGAATGGCATCAACCTCGGCGTCGCCTACTCGGGGTTCAAGTGCTCCGTGTCGAACAAACGGTCAGGCTTGATGCCTGGAATCAGCCTCGAGCGCGGTGAAATCATCCGCGTCAACCTGGGGCACCAGCCGTTTGCTTATCCGCCAACTATCGTCCACGATTTCGACGGTGTATCCCGCGCAGTCATGATGCCAGCTTCTTCAGCGTTGATCAAGTCTATTGAGAACGTTTCAGGCAGCGGCAGCGGTGCGCACCCGCCGCGTTTACGTGGCGCCGCCACGGTTGTGGTCCATCATAAACTGTTTGTAATCGGCGGTGTCGTTGTCGACACCGCCGAAGGTACAGCGGAGGCTGAGCCAAGTACTCACGTTTGGCTTTATCACATCGACCAGAAACGTTGGGAGCGTTGGAGTGATTTCCCGATCCCCATCCAAAACCACCAAGTTGTCGCGATTGATGACGACCATATCTTGGTCATCGGAGGCGAAAACAAGAGCGCAACCTCGCGACACATGGATCTGTACAAGTGCGCGACGAACAAAGGCGTCGACGGTTCTCTACCGGCTTGGAGTCTTATTCAAGGTGCGCTTGGCGCGGCGACATCGATGCCTATGCCCCGTGCGCATCACACCGCCGCGACCATTCGCGTGCGTCTGGACGCCGTTGTCTTCATGTTTGGCGGCAAGTCTGCTGAAAACGAAGTCCTCGGAGACGCTTGGTACTTGTCGCTAGAGGATTACTCCTGGTCGCGACTGCCGAACTCGATATCCCTCGATCCCGGCCCTCGGGTTGGTTGCTCATCGACTGTGATCGGCGAATGTGTCTACTTGTTTGGGGGTCAAGACAAGGACGACAAGCTTCGCGCTGATTTGTGGCGCTACAACACGTTCGATCGACTATGGCACTTGTGCCACGACGACAACATCTGCGTTCCGAGAGAAGCAGTCGTTGAGGTTTCCTCCGAACGCAGTTCCAGGGGCGAGTTCAACCCGTCGATGCCGGACCCACGGACTGACTACAGCATCTGCTCCGACTTGAGCAGTGTGTGGGTGCTTGGCGGACTGAACAAGTCAGGGCAGCACTTGTGTGATCTATGGTGCTACTCCACCACATCACAAAAATGGTCGCTCGTCGAGACAACATGGGCGGACGGTGTGGAAGGATGTGCGTCGGCGTCGCTGTTTGTCGAGACTGGCGCAGTCACGGGGTTGGCTAGCACTTCTCACTGCTCGCAAGTGGCAGGTGAAAGCAGCGCTATGCTCCTGATTGGTGGTGATCTCGTGGTCCACGGAACAGCGGTTACCGCGAGCGAGATGTACTCCATCTCTCCGGTAGACAGTATCCGAGCGTACAATATCGACACGGCGAAGGCTGTGACGACGACGGGCAAGGCGGGGCATATTCTGAGTATTCTGAGATCGAAGTGCGGAGACGAGCGCCGTCACCAGAATTGTGCCCATCAGGCGCTCGACTCCGCCATCTGCATCTTGGCCCACCTCGACCGACTCGCTGGAAACGACGCTCTTGGAGAAGATATCGACTCGATACAGCTGTCCCGCTGTATGCATCGCGAGCTGTGCGTTGACCCGAAAGAGAAGACGTTCAACGCGTTGTTATCACTGCTCCGACTGGTTTCCGCGCGGTTCTTGGAAGCAAAGGTCGACGAGGGCGAGTCGACAGCATTCTTCTCCCAAGTGCTCTTTCCGCTTCTGACAACCCTTCGAATGTTGAAGCTGAACTTTTTCGAGGTACGATGCCGAATGTTCTTGCCTTCCTTGTTCAAAACTGCGCTGATCATCTCGTATGTGTATCTATGTACAGCTGATCCGCAGCGGGGTTGATGCAGCCACGATCGGCTTGTCAGGCTCCTCGACAGAGTCTGGAGGGCTGCTGCATTCTATTCGAGAGTTGCTGTTCAAAATTGTCCAGGACGAGAAAATGCCAGTGCTGTCGACGGAGGCACAGTGGTTCTATCACGCGGTGAAGCAAGAAGCAGCTGCAGTGATCTACCACGGGTTCTCGGTGCTGTTCCCATCTCTTTTGGACCGACTCCAGGTTATGAACCAGCTTCTGGACGATCAGAAAGCCGACTGCGAGACGCAACCTACAGCCAAGAAGCTGCTCGTCCCAATGCTCGTCCCTTGCTTCGCTTCACCGAAGATGTTGTTCCAGCTGATGAACGACACGCCGCGGCTGTTCTCGAATAGCGAGGTGTCCACCTCAACCACAGGCACCGTGAGTGCGTTTATGTGGACCCTCATGGACTCTTTGTGGCACAAGTCAAGCGGAATCATCGAAGAAGCTCTAGCCGACGACTCAACGCCCTTGACATTGCGGCTACAGGAACTCGAGGCGCTTGAGAAGAGTGACGAGTTCAAGTGCCTTAATGTGATTCTTCGTGCCGCGCTGTTCTGGTGCTCGGGTGAGGCAAAGCACGGATGGAAGATCGTGGAAGCAGCATGCTCGAAGCTCGTTGAGTTTCTTTTGAAGCTCCTGACGAATCTGTCAACTGTTTCTCCAAGCAAAAGAGACAGGATTCTTCTGCTGGCGCAGCACAGTCTTCCAGGGAGACTGTTGCCTTTCGTTTTGCTCAGCACCTTTTCGCTGCCTGCTGTGCGTGGATCTACTTCGACGCTCCTGGACAACTTTTGGCCGACACTGGAGCAGCTGATCGCACGGATCCATCTCACACTTACAGAAGTCACCGAAAGCAAGGCAACCCCTCTTCTCAGTCGGGATGTCCAACCACCTTCTGCTAGTCGTATTCCTGAAGCGAACTGCTTCCTTGATGACGCGAAGGTCACTGTAACCAACGAGCTGCGAACCAGTCTGTCACTTGAAACAGGGGATTCGCTGACCTATGGAGCTGTCTGTGCGCGTATTTGGCGCTGTACGACTCAGGCTCTCAGCTACCAGTCGTGGAAGGTGAAGGACCTGCCTGGTGGCTTTGAGCTTCGTCGCGTAACAATTCCGGCGGAGCTTGGAAAGCTTTTTGGAACAGACACACTTGTAATCAGGTTCCAGCGCGAGAGCCCCGAGACCGACGCAGTCCCTGATTACAACAGTGCGTCGGTGTGCTTCAAGCCGAGCCTCACTGTCCTGTCACAGCACATCAGCCCCGTCGTTTCGACCGGTATCGAACCCAAGAACATTGAGACTTCATCTCCTGATGCATTGCAATTCTCCGAGACGGCGAACTTTCCGGGCACGAGATCGATTGGAGGGGTTTCGATGGACAGCTGCAAAATGTGGCTCCAAGACTTGCAGAACATTTTAGTATGGGTTGGCAGCGCATATTCAGCCGCCCTTGTCGTTGGAGACGAGCTGCCCAGTGGCCTCGACGTTGATGCGAGATGGCGCAGCTCTCCTCTTTTCAAGGGCGGGTTGGAAGAAGACTCGAGCGACAACAAGAGCGAGCGGAACAACGCACTTGTTCAGCAGATCATTGACAATGTAGGGGCTGGCAAAAAGCTCCTCGACAGAGTTCGGAGCGCTCTGGATCCGGGGTCTAGACCAATGAACGGCAACCCGCAGCTCCGCGCGACACGGCTGAAGCGACAAGATAGTGTTGAGGCCACGCTCGAGAAAAGCGGTGGCTTCGAGGCAGTCGATCGCGCTGTCCGCATAACCTTTGCGGTGCTGCTGAAGCACAGCAATGTCTCGTACGTGTCGGAGCCGTTGACCAAGGATGGTTCTCCGTCCGACACCGTCATCGATGCCTGGCGAGCAGCACTCACTCTGCGCCGATGGTAGGCAACGATTTCAGTCGTGTCGATTACAACTGATGCAATCGTGTTCTGTTGACTGACAAGATTTATCATCGTTTACTAGGATCGTACGCGAACAGCAGAAACTTGCAGCAGCAACAAGGTAACGTCGTAGAGGTCCGGGTTGTATCGACGATGGCAAATCAACTAACTGATTTTTATTTCAACGTACAGCGAGGCAAGCACAACAGACGCGCTTCCCAACGACGCAAAAGCGAAGGAGCGGCAGCAAATGCTGTACAACGCAGTCTGTGAGCCGGTAATCCGCCGAGCGCAGTTGCTGCTGCAGTTAGCGCCGGCATCCATCGCAACTGTGACTTCACACTCGGCGCCAATGAAGTTGCTGCCCGGTATCTCTGTTCCCAGCAAATACGGTAAGGTAGACGGCGACTCCATTCGACTGCTCAAGCTGAGGTTCACAATCTAACTGAGTCTGTGGCACCAGATCTTTGCGCACCGACTCAGGATAACGCTGCGTCACCCACAGAATTGGCGGAACGTGAGCAACAAGAGCAGTACACACGACAACTGCAGAAGCTGATGGAAACGAAGACGGTTGAAGGTATCGAAGAGGAAGACGAGCGCCTACAAGCAGATGTCTTCGCGTTTATCCAGCAATCTCCCCCCAAAACTCCGGACCCGACGCTTCCGGAAGCACAAACGTTGCCCCTTTGCCTGGAGGACATCATCAGTCGTACATTGACTTCACATCAGCTCCAATCAAGGCGCCGGCTACAAGGACTGAAGACTTTCCGGCGCTTGCTTGAAGCCACCGCCAGTCTCCCCCGATCGATCTCACACATCATTCCGATGCTGTCATCGACATTCAAACGTGCGCAAGATACAAGCGACCTATCGGACAGCACAACAACCAGCTTCTCGGTGGTGAAAGTTCACTATCTCACGGGTTTGGAGCTCGCCGGCACGCGCCTTCGCGATGCTATCGCGGAGGAGCTATTTGGCTTGCTAGAGTTGCTTCTCCAGCAGTCACTGACAAGGCTGAAGCAAATCAACCAGATCACAGAAGCACGCGTCAGTGTCGACGATTCAGCGCTGGCACGCATTCTGATCGAACAAGCTACACACGACATCTTGCTCGTATTGGAGACTTTCAGTCTTCCGTACCGTGGTGATGACTGGCAGCGAATCCACGGCACCAGTCTTGGAGCCTTGCTCACGGAACTCAGCGGGTGGAAGAGTTGGAAGCGTGCAGTCCATTACGAATCGAGCGAAGGCTGTACCCCCGATGTGATGAATGGGCAGCGGTATTCGATCATTTCCGCTGGCGCCGGATCGACATACCCCAACATTATTTGCTCGCGGCAGATTGCGATGGGGACGGACCTCCATCAGTTGACGCTCGCTCACAAGCAGTCTCCACTTGTCAAGAATGATCCAGCCGGCGAATCTAAGACTTCGAGCTCTGCGGGAGGACTCGCTGTATACAACCGTGCGTTCATGCGCGGCCGATGGTTCTGGGAAGTATCCGTCAAAGCGCAGGATGCTATCCCTGTGTTTGTTGGTGTCTCATCGGGAGGAGCCGATCTGAACTATTACAACAGCTCCCTTCACGACCACTCAACGGGCATCTTCTTGACAAATGACAATACCCAACGAGACGGCGAAGTTGTGACGTCGCTGCTTCTTTCGGCGGGCACCAGCAACTGTTGGCCTGAGGGTGGCACCCTCGGGGTTCTGCTTAACTGCGAAGAGAAAAGACTCGAGTTCTACGACGAATCCAAGCGAATCTGCGCGGTGGCTTTGGAGTCGACTGGATTCCCGTGCGGCTATTTCCCGACGATTGGTATCAGCAGCGCTGAAGTTCATTGGGACCTCATGGCCGCGGTGCCTCCAAAGATATGGTGCTCTAGTGTCGATTTCCAGTTCCCGAGCACCGTCATCTCAGGTGCCCTTGTAGCCGTGCCGTTTGACGGAAGCACCATCAGCTGGGATGCTAAGCGAAGCGGAAATAGTGCGTTACAGCTCCTCTCTGGCGGAACGGTGCACGCTGCTGGCGACTCGAGCGTTGCGGATCACCAGTACGAGACACTTGTTGCAAGCGAAGGGTTCACTTCTGGGAGTCTTTTCATCGAGGTGCGCATTGTGTCTCCTGGTCGGGACGGCCGGACAATGCTGGCGTTTGGAATCGTTGGTCACGACTTCGACTCCAGCAACAACGGCGGGGTGCTGGATGACAGCATTGGCGTCAAGTGCAACAACTTGGAGGAGTCGAACGAATGGAGCCTCTTCGGAGTTCTCTTCGACTTTGAGAAGGGAACCGTCACCATTTATGCGGATCATAGCGATCCAGTCACCTCGACTGTGAATGTGACCAAGTTGCAGGGTCCAATGTTCCCAGCTGTGTCAGCTTTGTGCAACGGCTGCGTGTTTGACGTGAATTTCCACCCCCAGTGCCGTCCCGAGCTTCCTTTGGTTGCATTCCGTCCAGTTGGCCCGCGGATCAACCAGCAAGTGAGCTCCAGCAATGAGATCCAACTCGGCAAGGCACTTCAGCTGGAAATCGTATCGTGCGACGGTGGGGAATTCAGCGCGTCTCATGGAGCCCAGAACTGTCTGACGGACGATGTGTCCGTGTACAGCTCGGCCAAGACAGCCAACGTGAATCTCGTGTTGCGTCATGAGATCAATACGCCAATGTGCGTGAGCTACGTGACCATCCGCGGCCCTGGTCCCGAGTACTCGAGTCCAGTGCGTCATGCGGTTGTATTTGTCACGAGCTCGCCCCCAGACCTGACAAAATACGATGCGTTCGACAACATGAGCCCGGAAGAGTTTGCGGCGCTCCCGTTTCCTCCTAGTAACGGGCGGTGCCCTCGAAATGAGCTTCTGCCGGTGGCATTCCTCGTTCTTGATGGAAGCTGTTCGCAGATCTCGAAGCAGCTCGCGTATCCAGTCACGGGACGATATATC
>JAADYH010000914.1:0-12690 GCA_023338125.1 Phytopythium aichiense | reverse complement strand
TCGATGAACTCGTCGGGCTCACTGCCCCTGCCGGCGAGGCTCGCTTCGGCGCTGATGATTCACGTTGTCTGCTGGCCTCGAGTCCACTGGGCGAAGCGCACGACACGTCATGACGTGCAGCATCAGGCGCGCTGCGGCGTCGAGGGCGAGACTGGACCGAGTGCTCGAGTAGGGGTGGAAGTGGCGCCGGTGAAGTAGCAGCAGCAGCAGCAGCAGCGGGGGAAGAAGCAGCAGTCACAAGGCGCACAGGCTTCGACGCGGCCGTGCTTGTCGGCATGGTGATCGTCATGGTCGACGCCACTGACGTCGTCGCCTGGAGTGCGCTTTCACGTTCCACGAGCTTCCGTGTCGCCATCTTCTTGTACGCGTTCTCTCTTTGCATGCGCTGTGCCAGCTCGTGCTCCAGCTCGCGCACGCGCTGCTCCACACACCACACGGCCTCCGTTCGCTTCTCGCGGTCGCGACGCACACACTCGAGCCTCGCCATCGCGCCGCCCATCTTCACCCACGACACGTCACGCTCCACGAACGCGCGGCGCACCAGCTCGCGGCACACGCCCACGTCGCGGCGCATCTCTTCATTGTCCTGCTCGAGCTCTTGCATGCGTCGCTCCAGGTTGGCGACGTGATCCACGGCGTCTGAGGTGATGGTGTCCGCTGTCTCGAACTTGTATTCCATCAGCGCCGACTGCTGCTGTGTCTGCTTGAGCTCGTTCTGCAGGCGCGTGATCGCCTTGCCACGCGCGTGCGCGAGTCTACTGGCGGCGTGGTAGGAGGCGTCGGCCTCATCGTTGTCGTCCAGGAGCGTCTGCATACGTGCCTCGGCTCGGGCGAGGAGACCGGCGAGGGCGTCAGCACGGTCCTCAGCGTCGAGGAGCAGCGCGCGCAGCACGTCCGCCTCGGTCTCGGCGTCGGTCGTGGTATCATCGTCCATCTCGCTGACCAGGCTCGTCGCGTTGGCTGGGGCTGAGGCTGTCACGTCTGTAGTGTCTTGGCCGCAGTGGTTGCTGGGCACGTCGAGCGAGCCATCGTCCACGACCGGGAGCGCCGCACGCGCCTCGCTGACAGACGCGCTCTCGCTCTTGGTCTCGCTGCTGGACTCGCTCTCGTTCTCGCTCTCGTTCTCAGTCTCGCTCTGAGTCTCACTCACGGTTTCACTCTCGCTCTCGGTCTCGGAAGCCGCCTCGATCACGATGTCCGCCTTGATCGCGGCGGTCTGCGCCTCGGTCGTCGGCGTCTCGGTCTTCTTGGTAGTGGCGCGCGGCTCGATGGCGGCCACGACCGGCAGTAGCAGCACGCGCGCGAGGGCTGTGGTGGTGCTCACCACCAAACGACTGACGACGCGGTCGACGCACGAGGCGGAGTTCGAGGCGGCACGCGTCGTCCGGCGCGTGGTCTGGTGGAGGCGCGAGTAGCAGAGGGCGACGCTCATGGTCGCTGGGGACGGCGGGCGGTCGGGGAAAGTGTCAGGCGTCGGGGGGGAGGCGTCGGGGGTCTCGTGCGCGGGTTCCAAAGTGGCCTCGGATGCATGCTCGGCCGCATTTTCCCGCCGCCGGTGGTCACCTTCCGTCACGTTCAAAGCGTCTTGGAAGTGGTCACTTTCCGTCGTCACCTGTGTTGGTGTCTGTGTGTGTGACTTGTGTGACTTGTGTGACTTGTGAGGAGTGTGATTTTGTGTGACTTGTGAGGAGTGTGTGGGGTTTGTCGGTTAGAGGTCGTTATAATGGACTGCTTCAACCAGCAACAAAAGACAAGGCACCACAACGATCCAGATGATCAAAGCCGACAAGTGGGCCCGTGCCACGTCTTGTATGTCGAGGTGGACGAGTGCCATGCTCTCCTGCAGGCTGGGCTTCCCATGCTCAAGGCGGCGAACTGGCCAAATGCAGCGACCGGCGCGCGCCGACGCAGATGGCGTTTGAGTAGGCCAAAGAGTCTGTCGACACGGAAAACATCGAGTGCTTCATCAAGCGGCTGATACACACCATACCACAGGATAACAAGGGCTGTAAGAATCTGCTGACGCCCATCGGCGTGCTCGTCGGCAACGCGCTGTGCGGGATTAGGGATTAGGGCCAAGTACGCGGCGTTCGCCAAGAGCGACGAGGTCGTCGTTGCAGGCACCAAGGACATGGACTTGCTCACGTTCGACTCCCAATTGTTGTACCGCCGCTCGACCATCGCGAGGTCCCCATCCTCAAAGTCTAGCTCGATCACGAGATGAAGAATCTCGTCGACTTGTGCATCGCTGCGACTACTGTGGCACGATCCGCGGCATTGGCTTCAATGCGTTTACTGGCATCAAAGAACACAAAATGGTCGAAAACTAGCTGTCGGAGTTCCAGAAGGCGGTCGAGATCGAGCGGTGCCAACCAGGACAAGGGCGTGTCGCTGGCCTCCCTTGTCGACAAGCGTGAGTTCAACACCTAGCGCGTCAGGTCGGTCATCGCGCGGCTCAAGAAGTCCAAGGAACGCAGACGGCCGCTTCGCCATGGGCGTTGCTGCCATCATGCTGACTTCGCCAGTTCAACACTTCCCACCATGTATTGGCCAATGGGTCACCGAGCCAAAGTGGTGTGGCGTGTGTGGTGCGACTCGCCTTCGCTAAAGTATACGCCACCCAATCACCCACTCGAGCACAATCGCAGCAACAACATGGCCAGCCTGACGCTGATGCTCCGCGGCGGCGTCGCTGCTGGGCGTCGCTCCCTCCCCTGCGCTGTTCGAGCGTCGCCTGTCACCCACGAGGCGCTCGGATCGCGCCGGGGAATGTCTTCGGACTCGTCCGCGTGCGCCGGCGGGGCCCTGCAAGACGAGCGCGTGCTCGAGCACCTGGTGTGCCCGATCTCCAAGTTCCCGCTGCGCTACGACCGCGAGGGTGCCCGCCTGGTCTGCGACGAGATCAACGTCGCGTACCCGATCCGCAATGGCGTGCCTGTGCTCGTGCCTGCCGAGGGCCGTCTGCTGAGCACCGGCGCTAGCGACCACTAGCCGAGCAGGACGGCGGTGGTGGCGGACACGGCCAAATCCTCCGCCATCGGATTGTGAAATTGGTTGAACATTGGGTGTGGACCACAGTGAGGACGAGTTATTATCCAATAATTTGATCCAAATATGGGTGTTTGGTTGGACCCAATTGGGTGACGTCGTGGGCTGTGTGTTGTTGCAAAGGTCGGAGCAACCACCCAATCTACCAAACACACACTGACGGAGCAATCACCCAAATCTCCTGGATAGACCAATACCCTTTTCCGTTCTTATATTATTCGAACACAAAGGTAGCTCGAACGTTCGAACCTACAAATACGCGATGGGAGGTACATTGCAGCTCCGATTGTATAAAAATCACAAGTGGCTCAACAAGTTGGGCAGCGCAACGTTTCTGGGTCATTGTGTCCAACAACGGAGACTTTATCACATGGATTATAACGGGTTTCTTACAGAAATCAATAGTATTGCCTCTGACATCTAATCTCAAGCGTCAAAGCTGATACATTCGAAAACGAGAGGTACTGTGTTATATTCAAAAATCGTCGATAACAGGTCGGAGGCTGCATACAAACATCAAGATGTCGGCCCCAACGGGGTGGCGGGCGAATCGCAGGGGGCCAAAGACTCGGTGGTTGCTCGGGAGGCGTCACCCGGCAGCAGCAAGGAAGCGCTCGCAAGAAACGCAGGGAACGGACGACAGGCCAGGCGGTCGATCGGCGACTCGTGTTGGGCGTCAAGATGCTTCTCCCGGTGCGTTCACGGGAGTTCGAGGGCTGCTACTGGCGGCGTGTGGGTATGGGTGGACGCGACTAACAAACGGACGGACGGGACGGGCGGGGCAGGTGCTGGAGCGGTTCGCGGACAGCGGGTGGCAGCCGTTCGTGGCGCCCGCCGAGACGTACGAGTTCTTCGCGGTGGCCGGCGTGTTCAAGCGCGCCAGCGTGGACGTCCCCATGCTGCCGCACCACCTGGCGGACGCGGCGGGCGACGGCGGCGGCGGCATACCGCACCACATCGCGCAGCGCAACGCGCTCATGGACGTGTGCGTCAAGAGCGGACTCGCGCACCTGATCGTGGCCTACGTGCGCGCTGAGGAGGCGTCCGCGACGGCCTTCGGCGGCGCCAGGAACTATGTGCTCAAGGAGCCCATCGCCGTGCAGCAGTGGGTGCGGCGCCGCGTCGCGAGCATCGAGCGCGGCATGAACGAGATGGTGGCCGAGCAGCAGTTTCACGTCAGCCACTCGCAGGAAGAGGCGAACGCCCAGACGCTCGCGGAAGACGTGCGCCAGCTCAATGGCATGCGCATGATCGCCATGGCGCTGGTGGAGCGCCTCAAGGACGGCTCGCGCGAGTTCTCGCGGGCCGCCATGATCGCCAACGGTGACGTCGCGATGGACAATGCCGACGCGCTCGAGGACACAGAGCTCGCGAGGCTCACGAGTGCGGGCATCCAGAACTTGCTCGAGCTGCTGACGCAGATCCAGAGCCTGATCGCGATCGCGCACTGCTTGATCTGGCTGGAAGAGGAGACGTCCAGTCTCTCGGTCGACCCAAAGCTGTACACGGCCTTCTACGAGCAGGCACGTGCCCAGCGCGTCTCGTTCCGCGGACAGTTCGAAGACGTCTACGGATCCAACCTATCGTCGGTGAGCGGCCACCAGGGATCGCCTGTACTCCTGATTGAACTCGTCATGCAGAGCGCTGGCCTTCACCCGCGGCACTTTGGAGGCGGCAGCTGCCCGCCGACGCGCGTCGGCCAACTCGTCCAGTTGCTGCGCATCCCGACTATCCAGGAGGATGTCGTCGCGTTTTACAGCTCCGAGATGGACCGCGAGCCGATCGAAGGGTACTTCCGCGTGCAGGTGGCGGTCGTGCTCTACTTCTGCCTGGACCGCGCATATCTGGGCAAACTGGAGCAGCAAACGCACACCGGCTTGCAACTGGCGCATCAGATGCGAGGGCTGGCCGACTCGCTGGCCGCCGAGCTGTGCGTGCGAGACGACATGAAGCTGACGCTGCTGGCACTCTGGCTGATCGAGAACGCCGTGGCTATCAAGACGCCGAGCTCCGACCACGTCGCGGCCATCTACGAGTACGCCATTGGGCTGCTGCAGCAGTCGAGCGCCATGCATCTGCACCAGAAGTACGATCTGGAGACGGATCTCATCTTGCACATCCTCGAGACGCTGGCACATCGTGGCGAGTGCGTGTTCGCCTGGAAGGTGTGGAACACGTTCGGGCTCGAGTTCGACCAGTCGCTGCCGGCAGCCGCGGTGGAGATGGCGGTGGTTATCTCTCTGGAGCTGGACCTGTGGGAGCGCGCGTTGGCGCTGATTCGAAGCCAGACTCGTCCAGATCTGTTGCCTCTGGTGTTCCAGTGGCTGACGAAGACCCACCGCCTGAAGGAGTTGGTGCAGGGCGTCACATTCCTTCCCGAGGAAGAAGCGGGATTCCACGCCTTCATGATGGACCACAACGACATCCAGGACGAAGATCGCGCGGTCCTTCACTACGATGCCATCAAGCGCGTCGACCTGCTGATCATGTACTATATTCTGCGGCACAAGTACAAGGAGGCGTGGGGCGTGCACCACGAGCACCTGGCGCTCATCCGGTCGGCCACCGCTGGCGATACGCAAGTGGCGTCTTCCATTTTGAACGAGGCAAGCTTCCAGATTCGGTCGGCGCTGCTGTCCAACATGTGCGCAGAGCCGACACCTCGACAGTACAAACACAAGGGCGGCGTACAGTCAGGTGGTTCCGGTTCCGGGCCAGCGCACGTGCACTCAAGCCGCCAGGACGCTGATCAGCCCATGCGCCTGATCGGTGATGGTCATGACGAGCATTTCTCTTCCTTCGACCGCACGATGGCAGCAACACCAGCGTCTATCACCCGCGTAGATCACGCTGGGAGCACGTCTCACTCTGGCAAGGTCGGCGGATCAGTCGACAACTTTGAGTACTGCCCGGGCGTTTTCTCCGGCCGAGTACCCCAGAGCACGAAGAAGCCGCGCGGCTCGGCGGCCAGTGGCGCCGACTCGAGCGGAGTGGCAACTGCCGAGGGCGAACAAACCTCCGCAGGCGCAAATGGCAATGCCGAATCGGTGGACTCTAGCGCCGACTCGGAGTTCGCAGCTTTGACACGACCCAAGTCTTCTCTCTCCACCGAGCCACGAAGACTGAACTTCAGTCCTGCAGTGTCTCCGACTGCCTTCAGCGGCGAAAGCCGGCCGTCGAGCGCTCCACCCAGTGGTGCGCCTACTCCTCAGCAGCTCGTTGCTCCGTTCGGAGGTAAGATTCTTCATTGGTGATGAGTTTTGCTGACTCGTTGACGTCTGTACTCACTCGTGTTCTTTGCTTGCAGACCGGCGTCCGCTGGGAGCGATGCCTGTGCGCTCTCGCCTGAATCACAGCTTCTCGTCGACGCCGTTTGCGCCGCCGTCGCCGGGCTTCTCGAACGATGGTACGGACGGGTTGCCCTTGTCGGTCCTGTTGTCCATGCCGATTTCGCTCACGTGAACGCTTCACGCAGACCTGACGCTCAAGCCCCGGACCATGTCGAGTCTTCTCGGCGCCACTGCGCTGGGCGAGGACGAGCACATGGAGCAGCCTGCAGCGACGACGGAGCTGGCCGAGAACCGCACGGTGCAGGCTGCGAGTGCGCCGCCATCGACTCCTGCAGATGGTTCCGTGGCTCTCTTCGAGACGCCCCAGCGCTTCCAGTTCGTCCGCGAACCGATGACGGACTCACGCCTGTCGGTCGGGAGCAAGTCCAGCCAGGACCAGGCGCCACCGCCGTCGCCGGCGACCGCCGAGCTCGAGGCCATGGAGCTCGAGCGCATCGACGAGGAGTTCAGCACGCCCATCGGTCGCTCGCGCGGCCGGCGAAAAGAGGCGGCAAGCGTTCCCGTTCGCCGCAATCCGCGGCGCTCGGCCCGCAACAAGTACTAGGCAAGGCGCGTCGCAGCGGCGACAGAGGGACTCGGCGGGCGGAACCAGCATGGGGACAGCGAAGCATCGGTGAGCAACAGACGGAGGCGGTGAGCGATGGTAAGCGACGATGAGGAAATACGACCGCAATAGATGACAACGAGACCGGAGGTCCAGTGGCGAAACGTTAAATATTCGCAACCAGACTGATGGGTCTCGGGAGGATTGCTGCCTTTGCTCGAGCTCGAGGGTGATGCGGGTCTCATCTCCATGCATCGTGGGTGGGAAGGATTTAGGTCCGTGACCATGCCACCAGGTAATTTCGATCGTTCGATTCGATAGTCCTTGATAACCGCCGCCAGACGATGTCACGTCGTTGGCGAAACGATAAATATGTCGACGCCTCCCTTCCAACGAGGCCAGCGCCGGCGCGACCTTCTTTCGGGCGGTGGTCCGCCCCGCAACAAAGCTAGAAGGTGTGGCGGTACTGCTCATCCAGCGAGGGCTCGTCGCGGCACATGGGGCAGTGCGTGTTGCCGTGCAGCCACTCCATGAGGCACTCCTCGTGAAAGGCGTGCAGACAGGGTAGGCGCACGACGTTCATGCCGGCGCACTCCTCGTCGTCCCACTCGCCCAGACAAATGCTGCAGCACTCGTTCATGCCGACGGCCCCCTCGAGCACGTTGCTGGTGGCGTCGACGACCACGTCCTCGAGCGAGAGCACGGCCAGCTTGAGCTTGGCCTCGCTCTCGATCTGCTTGTCCGGGTACGCGAGGAAGTCGCGCAGGATCTGGTACAGTGTCGCGAGCGCGTCGGCCTCGCGCGTGTGGGCCGTGGCCGTGGCCTCGGCCGTCAGCGGGATGCTAGAGATGACCTTGACCAGCAGCTGCACGAACGCCTCGAGCGCCACGCGCCGCTCGTCGATGATGGACGCGTTGTCTCCGCGCAGGTGGCGGCGCGGGAAGGCGGCCTTGAGCGCGTGCTCGAGCGCCTGCAGCGGCGCCGGCGGGAGCTCGCCGACGGCCAGGTGCTGCTTGAAGTGGCGCAGGAACTTCTGCAGCTCGCGGCGCACGCGGTAGAAGTCCGAGTAGCGCTTGGCGATGCTCCACTTGTTGCGCGTGGTGCGGAACGAAATGTCCATGTGGTACACGGTCGCGGGCGTGTGGGTCGTCGCCAGGCTCACCTGCGTCTCGATGTTGAGCGCCTGCTTGGCGCTCTCGAGCACGCGCTGCAGGCGCTGCGACTGGATGTCCGACATGTGGCCCAGCGGCAGCGGCGCGTCTCCTAGCGACAAGCGGCACATGAGTCGGCGTGTGCTGTACGTCCAAATTGATCCGCTGGTGCTGCGCGGGAGGCGGAAGGCGCAATGGCCGCCGAGTTGACGGCCAACTGCCGCTGTCCGCCACCGCAGAAAGACGCAGCCGCACCTCGTTCCGCGACACGGAGCTCGGCGCTTCCTTTTCAGCCGCGGCTTCTCTATGCACTGCGGCCGTCAGCGGCTTGACGGATGGGCGTGAGGTGGGTCCTTGAGCTTGACGCTGAGTGGTTGGGGAGCCCACAACTGGGCTTCTGTTTGCGGCGGAAGAAGCGAGGATGGCGGCGGCGATGGGCGGACGAGAGGGTGTCGCAGCCCTTTCAAGTCTTTGGAGCGGACCGACCAGGCCGTGATGATGGAAGGCTGGGCACTCGCGTCCTCGAAGCGAGCTCGTTCTGGTCTCATGAGACCGACAAGATGACAAGATCCGCCCGCGTTCGCGTCCGCCAGGGCTAAGGATAGCGCGAACGCGGGCGGAACGCGCTCGCCGCGTGGGTGTATTCCTGGCGCTGGTGTTCATGTGGTAAGCGCCAACGGTGACTCCATGTTCATGTGGATTTGATGGGCGGTGCCTGGCTGCGACGGATTCCAGTCACGCATTGCGGCGGTGTCACAGCCGCAGGCGCGTGCTGGCTGCCGTGACCGACCGTTGGCTCCAAATGTCCGATGATTTCTCAGCCAATCGCCACGCCCAAGCGCCACACGTCCTACATGATCCACGACCCGCGCTCTGCCGCGGGTGGCGATGCGCCGAGAAGACGAGCGCCGAGAAGACCAGTCGAGGTGGAGTCGAGATGGAGTCGAGATGGAGCCGTGACGGAGGCAGAGACCGCGGGCAAGCGGCAGAAGCAACAGACGCCAACTCGGCGAGTACTGTGTCCGCCGCGTTCGCGTTGGCGTTTTCCGGGGATGCGCGCGGCCGACCCGCGAGTTTCTTTGCCGCCCCATGGGAGCTTGTGCATCCATCACCACGCGGCCGACCGTCATCAGCCTCTCCAATCTCACGCTGAGAAAAACGGCTGCCAAAATGTTCAAAGTACCGTTGAGAACGTTGAAGTGAAGGCGTACCGTGTGCGCCGGAATAGTTGCGGTTTTCGTGTTGTGGACCACCACAAATTGTGGTGGAGATCCTCTGGGTGACTAGCTCTGGATTCCTCTGGAAGAATGCGTGTATATACAACAATGGAGACCTTTATAATCCAGTGATGCTGGATTGTATCCAGATAAATCTCCTCGTGCTACGCGTCCGATCAATGATAGTCGAGGCATCCAGAGCGAAAGACGCGGACACGAGGCACCACCATGAGCAAGTAAGTGGCGGTCCATGGCGCGCTCTGGCGGCCGCCAGCAGGGGATGGAGGCGTTGGAGCCGCCTGGAGCCGCTAGTCGAGGCGCCGCTCACTCTTCCCAGCCTCTAACCGAGCGTTTGGGTGTGGCGGAACAGCGAGGAAATGGACACGGCGCTCATGACGTTCGTCAACGCGCTCGGCGCGGTCATCATGGTCTCGCTCGTCGGCTTCCACTACCTGACGGCCAAGCCCAGCGACGCCGACTTGTAGACGCGCCGGCTTCTGGAGGTGTGTGCGTCTCTCTCTCTCCCCCCCTCGTACTCTAGCGGCGGAGCTAACTTACTCCTGTCGACTATGATCATTTCATGGATCAACACAGTTTCCACACCACAATCGCCCGCCAGCCGATCCCCAAGGCCGCCTGCGTCGTCGACATGGCCTTCCCAAGATCGTTGGGTCTCCACCCCAGGAATTGAATGTCACTCCATTGATTTGTCTTAGCGCCTCGCCTCCCTGCGTCTTGACGAGGACGACCGCAGCAAACCGCCCCGTGCACTCGATCTATTGAGGGGGACAAGTCGACGCGGACGGAGGGCGGATCTCCTTCGCTGCTACGTTACCGACACGTTGGCTCTGCGACTATCGACATCCTCGGCTCCTTCGCTTGACACCCACGGCTGCCGCATCCGTCGGGGCTCACGACGACGCGTCCGCGGCCGTCTTGGTCTTAATAAACTGCTTTATCCGGTCGACCGTCTCGCGCACCGTGGCGCCGAACGAGTGCGACTTGCCGTCGCCCTCGCCCTTCTCCGCGCGCTCCTGCTCCTCTTTGAGGAACTCCTGCATCAACTCCTCCTGACGCGGCGACAGCGTCCTGTAGACACGCACGGGCGAAGCGTGAGCACCTCACTCGACACCACAGGGTGGACCAACAAGCAGACGTACTTTGGCACCTCAACCTGGAGGTTCACAAGCTGCGAGCCGCGGCGGTTCGAGTTGAGGTCCTTGATGCCCTTCCCGCGCATCTGCAGTACCGTGTTGGGCTGGCAGCCGCGCGGAATCTGCTCGCCGACACCACACATCCACGCCTCGTTAGCACCTTCACCCGCGTCACAACCTCCAGAACTACCGACGCACCTTCATCTCGACCTCTCCCGAGAGCGTGGGGACCACGATCGAGCCGCCGAGCACGGCCTGTGCGACGGAAATGGGCACGTCGCACAGCACGTCCGTCCGTCGACGCTTGAAGAACGGGTCGGGCTTGACGTGGATCGACACGTAGAGGTGGCCCGAGGGACCACCGCGCGCGCCGGGCTCGCCCTGGTGCGCCAGGCGCAGGTTCATGCCCTCGTCGACGCCCTCGGGGATCGTGACCTCGACCGTGCGTGGCTTGCGCACGTGGCCCTTGCCGCGGCACGTGGTGCAGGGCGACTCGATGATCGCCCCCTCGCCGTGGCAGCGGCGGCATGGACCCTCGACGGCGAAGAAGCCCTGTTGCATGATCTCGACGCCCGAGCCCTTGCAGTTGGGGCACTGCTTCTTCTTGGTGCCGGGCTTGGCGCCGCTGCCGTGGCACGAGTCGCACTCGACGTTCGTGTTCACGTGCAAGTCGCGCGTGGCGCCCTTGACGGCCTCCATGAAGCTCAGCGAGATGTCCACCTGGATGTCGGCGCCACGCTGCGGGGCGTTGGCGCTGCGGCGCGCGCGGCCGCCGAACTGCTCGCCGAACATGGACGCGAAGTCGCCGAAAATGTCCTCGAAGCCCTGCTGGCCGCCCTGGAAGCCGCCGCCGCCGAAGCCACCATTCGGGTCCACGCCCGCGTGGCCGTAGGCGTCGTACGCGCGGCGCTTGTCGTCGTCGCCCAGCACCTCCCAGGCCTCGGTGGCCTCGGCGAACTTGGTGGCCGCGTCCGGGTCGTCCTTGTTCGAGTCCGGGTGGTACTTCTTGGCCATCTGGTAGTACTTCTTCTTGATCTCGCCCTTGTCCGCGTCGCGGGGCACGCCCAGGATGTCGTAGAAGTCGCGCTTGGTCGCCATCGACGGCCGCGTGCTGTGCAGACCGCGCGCCGGCCCCGACGTCCACGATTGCCCTGACGTCCACGCCGAACTCGCCGCCCCCAGGAACGCGCGCGTCGACGCCGGCGGCTGTGACAGCGACAGCAGCGGACGCGCGCCAGAGACTGACAGCGCCGCGCCGCGCAGCGCCAGCGGGGCGGAGCGCAGCCCGCGGTGCATCATCCTGCTCGTCCTTGGCCTCAGACTGCTCGGGTCTCAATTGGCGAGTGGCCATCGACGCACACGTTAGAATCGAGACCATCTCACCCCTTTTTGATACTGATCACACCTTGCTTTGTCATTGTGACAAAACAAGGAGTGTAAAGTATCAAAAAGGGGTGATAGGGTCTCGATTCTAGAATCTCATCCGGTATTTTGGGGAGACCGGTATAAAACCGGCTAAAAACCGGTACTCGAGCGGTTTCACCCATGAGGTTGGTCACAACGAACGCTTCAACTTGGGTTTCATCACACATGGGCAGCCGCAGTCTGTCGATTGAATATCTCTGACGGACTTAATATAGCTCTGGATGAGCCACTGCCACGCCCCACCGACGAACGAATGAGGACATCCAAGGTCGCAAGCGAGCCGGACGGTCTGTCGGCGGAGGAGCTGGCCAGTGCGGTGCAAAGGGCGTTGAATGCTGTCGACGACGTGGTGGTGGACAACCGGTCCGAGTCGGTGAAGGGGAGTGGCCCGGCGGGTGTCAAACCTGGCGACCCGGAGCTTCTTCAAGCTACGCCGGCGCACGGTCAAGCAGACGTACTGGCAGATGGCCGTGGCGCTCTACCACTGGATGACGTGGTGCTTCATCCACAACAGTTACAACAACCTCCCCCTTCAAAGGGTCGGTCGTCGACCTCACAGCTGTGAGGGTTGCTCGCTGTCGTCCAAGCGGAGTGACGCCTCTCTCTCCTCACGCCACTCAGTGATGCACGGCGAATGTCGCGAGTGATCCGCCCACAACAAACCGGAGAATATTGAAGGCTGCTTTCACGTCTCGCCCAGCTGTGTGGCCACAGTCGGGCTGCGGACAGCGAAACACCCTCGACGACCCGAGGCGGAGGTGCAGCTTGGAGCAGCGCCCGCATGTCAGGCTCGTGTACATT
>JAADYH010000913.1:0-12712 GCA_023338125.1 Phytopythium aichiense | reverse complement strand
CCAAGCTCCAGATCGCCATCGACGTGGTCGAGGCGCTCGTATACGTGCACTCGTTCAGTCCTCCGCTGGTGCACCGCGATCTCAAGTCGCGCAACATCCTCATCTCGTCTGAGATGACGGCCAAGCTGACGGACTTTGGCGTCTCTCGGTACCAGTCGCAGGACAACACCATGACGATTGGAGTCGGCACGAGTCGGTGGCTCGCGCCGGAGGTCATCGACGGCAGCAACGACTACGGCCCGCCTGCCGACATCTTCTCCTTCGGCGTGGTGCTCTCGGAGCTCGACACGCACGAGATTCCGTACGAGGACGCGGTGGGCACGAGCGGCAACGCACTGCCGGAGGTGGCGATCCTACAGCGCGTGGCGACCGGCAGCCTGAGTCCGACGTTCAGCGCCTCGTGCCCGCCGCAGCTGCTGGAGCTGGCGCGGCTGTGCATGAGCTTCAACCCGAGAGACCGGCCGACGGCGCCAGAGATCGCGTACGTGCTGCGCACTGTCAAGCGGAAGATGGCGGCGTAGCGCAGGGCGAGCGAGGCTGGGACGATAGTGGAGGTGGTGAATTGCACAGTGTTCATGTTGGATTTGAAGTTGACTCAGTGATAAAGCGTCGGCACGAGGAGCTGATGACTCGACGCATTCGTGGAGATGGTCACGGCGCGGCGACCATGGCCCGCACGTAGTCCGTGCGCGAGTAGCGGCCGCACTCGACGGACCATCGGATGTTGCCGAGCACGCCGCGCGCCGCCGTCTCCAGCACCACGCGCAGCACGTCGTCGTCGGGTCCGAGGTCCTCGCGCAGCCGGCGCGCGGCGCGGCCCATGGACGCGGCCAGGTCGTTGCTGTGGCGCGCCGTCTCGGCCAGCGCGGCGTCCAGCGCGCCGCCGACGTGGAAGCGGCGCTGATACTCGACGAAGTTCTGCAGGAAGCCGGCCTCGAGCTCGTCGCGGTCGTACGAGAGGATGTCGTTGACGAGGCAGATGTGCAGCCCGGCGCTGACGAGCAACGACTTGTCGGCTGCCGCCAGGTCCTGCTCGCGCGCCTCGCCCGCGGACAGCGCGGCCACCAGCTTGGGCGTCAGGGGCAAACCCGACGCCACGAGCATGTGCACGATGGTGAGCGTGGTCGCTCCCTCGCGGTAGCGGTGCAGCAGCAGCTCGGGCAACGCCACCTGGCCCATGTCGCGCGCGCGGATGGCGAACGAGTGGGCCCCCCACGTGGCGCACTCGCGCGCGAACCACGCGTACGCGGCGTCCGAGCCAGCGGCCACGCGCACCTGCGCGCAGGCCATGGCCAGCAGCCGCGTCTGCGCGTCCAGCTCGCGCACGCCGTCGAGCCCGAGGCGGTCGCTCGCGGCCGAGAAGAGCGCCTGGAAGTCGGCTGCGGGACCCGGCAGCGAGCCCCAGAGCTCGTCCACGAGCGCGGGCACGGCGCGCCACGCGCGAGCGATCAGCGCCGTGTGCTTGGGGTCGGCGTCGCGGCTGTCGCGCACGTCGTCGGCCGCGAACAGCGCCGTGAGGAACGTGAACTGCGCCACGACGCTGGCCTGGGTCGCGCTCTCGGGGCTCCAGTAGCGCGCGAACAGATCCAGCCGCACCTTGGCCAGGAAGCGGCGGCGCAGCTGCTCCTGCTCGGCCTCGGACAGCACGCCGGCGCAGCACGCGCGCACCAGACGAGCGTACTCGGCCTGCGCGGTGCCGCTGGCGAGGACGCGCTCCACTTGGTCGTTGGCCGGCGCCAGCGTCTCCACCGACAGTCCGCAGAGCGCGTCCAGCGGCAGCAGCAGTCGTGGGGTCGAGACGCACACGGTGGAGGTCGACGGCTCCGAGTTGTCGGCGGAGGACTCGATGGCGGTGGCGTTGGCGACCATGGTGAGAGGAGGAGGAGTGTTCGAGTGGAGGGTGATTGGGGAGTGAGCAGCGCTGGCGGCCGGCCGAAGGGGGCCATTGGAGCGCCTCCTCTCCGTAGGCCCTCGATACACAGACGTGCGACTGCACAAGAGGAGCCGCCATGGGATGTAAAGCAGCAGCAGGAGGCGGAGGAGGCGGACACTGCAGGACACTGCAGCACATGGCATGAGCCCGTCACACTTTCACACTTTGGGAGAGCTCTTCGGTGTCAGAGGCGCCGTTTGCGGCTGTTGTGGGATGGGAATGGGAGCCCTAACGGTAATTTACATCCACTATGAAACTTATAAGGGACGTGATTGGGCGGTTTGACACCACCTGCGACGATGAATCCCGTGTGCGGTCCAGAGTCGCGTCCGTCTGGTGATCGAGCGTCTCGCACGAGAATCAGCGCCGTTGGACTCGACCGCGATGTGTATGCGGTGTGCCAGCTGGTCGTCGGTGTCCGAGTGTCTTGAGACAGCGCGCAAGATTGGAATGCTTTGGTGTCCGTTGGCTGGTATCGACGGTTGAATAGGGCCGTCCGGATCGAGCGGAAAACGGCGTTGGGATATGTCATTTATGATCGGCCAATCCGTGTTGAATCCACTGCCTCTCGTCCAGCCAGTGACGAGCCTTGCGTTTCCCGCCGCAGCTCGAGCCGACAGCTTGCCCGCATCCTTCTATCCGCACCGCGTGAAGTGGCCAAGCGCAGCATTGCCAGTGCGGCGCTGGAAGCTGCGGGAAGCGAGCGAGTCCCTGGATGGCGCCAACAGCCGCGAGGAGCATGAACGGGCGTGAAGAAGTTCCTTCAATTCTGAAGCAGAACGCCCATCCTTCCCACGGTTATCTCCGTACCCTGTGTACCCTTCGTAACCTGTGAAACGTAACCTCCGTTGTGGATGAACCCGTGTACCCTTTGTACCCTTTGTAACCGATGTAACGTAACCTCAACAACAGTGGGCACACTCACTCCCATGGAGTGCAGTGTCACCTGACTCGCTTGCATATCAAATCGCTGCAGTGGCGAGCGCGTCGGTGGCCAAACCATTCTCCTCCACCTCAAAATGGACACCGACCGGCGTTAGGCGCATGAGGTAGTCGGTGGAGAGAGTGCGCAGGTTCAGACCAAATCACCGCGGTCGTGGTCTCCACTCCATGGCGTCCGTCGGTCTCCATTGACGTGTCTGATACCCCATTGGTGTGCTTGCGGTTTGCGCGGCGGTTTACGTGAAATTAGATTTATGGCACAGCCGAAAACGTGTGGGCCACGGGTTGTGCGAAGCCGCCTCTGGCCACTTCAAAGCGCCGTGCGGTGAGTAATAACACGGGTCGCTATTATAGTTGAGGACGGCGCCACTGTCCGCCGCACCGGATTGCTCGTTGTCTCCGCTCGGCGTGCGTCTCCGTCCTTGCGCAGCAGCAAACGGAGCCGATCAACGCGTCGTCGAGGCATCAGGCGGCGTCCGCGTCCGGGTCCGCAGGCGTGCGCTCCAGTGGGACCGGTTGCGGTCCATGAGACGCATTGCGAAGCGTGTCGAGATCCTTGAAGAGTGTGCGGCCCGGCTCTCGTCCGTTAGCGCCAGTGAGTCGGTTCGACCGCACGACGGACGCGTCCGCAGAATTGGTCGGAATGCGATTTTGACCGAACAAAAATCTGTCGCGATGCCTGTAAAGTATTCGTCACGCGCGGCGCAGTGTTCAGAACGGAGGACTGAACATCAGTTTCCCAGCGTGGCGCGGTGAGTCATGATGGCTCATGGGCAGCGATGACTGGTTCCCCCGCTGCTCGACAACGCGCCGAGCCTCGCCCGCCGCCTCGGTCGGAGCAGGATGCACGAGAACAGGACAGGACGCGTGAGATCAAGATAGGATGAATTGCAGGATGGCTGACGCGCGGGCCCACGCGCCTCCCTTGGGCCGCCCACTCTTTCGCGTCCTTCCCCGCCACTCATACGAACTTGAAGTGCTGCTCGGTCCGCAAAAATCATCGAAATGCGTAAAAAGCGCCAATCGGTCCAGCGCGTTGCCAGTGACGCCACTGACCCGACGAAGGCTGCGCCACAAAAACGCTCGTGCGGTCTGACGTTTTCGACACTTTTTATGCCAAAAGTGGCATCATTCATATCCACAAACAATCAAGCGTAAACAGAGAAAAACAAAAAAACGTCAAAACTCTCCCCGTGGTGGTCGAGCCACATACTCCCCGCAAGTGAACCGGATCGGTCCGCATCACTCCCCTAAACGAATCAGTTGATGCCCCAGTGCGGCCGTCCGCAGTCAAGCCGGACGCGCGGCTCCGGGCCGTCCGCGGCCGCATCGGCCGACTGATTCGACCGGCCCCTTCTCCTCTCGGCGCTCGCCCCACCTTCCGCCCGCACAGCTGGCCAAACGCCCGCCCACATCCGCAGCCAACTCGCGCATCCCGGTCCTGCATCCGCCATCGCGTCCGTGGCCGTCCCCGTCCGGTCCCGTCCGCACTCGCGGCCAGCCCCACTCGGCCGCAGATTGGTCCCCACTCGCCCGGGACGCAGCCGCAGCATGGACTGCGGACGAGTCGCTCCTTGCGGGCGGCGGCGGCCGCGGCCGCAGACCACCCCGTCCGCGGGCCGCCGCCTGCGGGTCCTCACGCTCGCGGCCGGGGCCCTCGGCGCGCTGCTCGCGGGCCGCGCGGCCGCTGCGGACGCCGCCGCCTGTGCGGACCACGCGCCGCTGACGCTGTCCACATCCTGCGGCGGCCTCTGCGGGTCCGCAGCTCCGTCCGGCACCGCGTGCCTGGCCTTCAACGCGTCCTCGGGGTCCTGCGCCGCGGCCTCGTGCGTGACCGACGACGCCCAGGCCTGCGCCTTCGACTGCCTGTACGCGCCGGGCGGCAGCTCGTCCGTGGATGAGGACGCGGACGACTCCGATTTCGCCTTCCTCGTCACCTTCGGGTCCTTCCAGAGCGCGCAGGAGGCGGCCGAGCGCAAGCGCGACGGCGACGCGTTCGCGGCCGCCGTGGCCGCGCTCGGGGACGACACGGGCCGCTTCCCGTCCGCCAGCAACGACGACGTGGCCGTGGTCGGCGCGCTCGACCTGGACGCCGCCGTGACCCAATTGTGCGTCGCCTCCGCTCTCCTGCCGCCTTGTACCAGGCAGGACCCATGGACTAACCGGACGACGACCTTCTCTTCCCGTGTGGACAGCACGCTGGCAGGCGGCCCGAGCGCCAGTGACTCGGTCAAGTACAAGGTGGCGCGCGTGGCCTTCGCGGACGACGTCATCTCGAACCGGACCAACGTGACGGCCGTGGCGCTGCGCAACCTGGCGCTCACGGCCTCGGACGACTCGCCGGCGCCGCTCGAGCTGCTGCCGGCCGTGCTGCCGGCCGCCGTCACCAACCTGACGCTGGCCAACGCGCTGCTCGCGGCCTTCCCGAGCCTCGTGGCCAACTTCTCGTCGCTGCTCGAGCTGTACGTGGTGCTGTCTGCCTCGGACAAAGTGTCGCTCCGCTCTTTGCGCTGACCACGGCCCGCTTGGACCCGCAGGAACCTGGACATGAACGACATCACGGCCGTCGCGGGCACCGAGGCCATCCTGAGCCTCCGCAGCCTGTGCGTGGCCTCCACCGAGCGCTCGTTCTCCCTCTCGGCTCGTTCACTGACCGGTTTGCTGGGTGGTGTCGGCGCAGGAGCATGCAGGACAACGCGCTGCAGGTCTTCCGGCCCGTGTACCCCAATCTCGAGACGCTGTACGTCGTCCTCTAGCCTCTCTCTCTATCTATCTATCTCTCTCTCGTCTCGGCACTGACCTCTCTCTCTCTCTCTACCTGTCAGCCACCTGGAGCGCAACAACCTGAGCGACATCCCGTCGGCCGTGTTCGTGCACAGCAGCCTGCGCGCGCTGTACCTGCAGGGCAACCCGCTGTCGTCGCCGGCCTTCACGGAGGACGAGGCCGCCTTCCTGGCCGCGCTCGACGTGCTGGACCTGAGCAACGACGACTTCTCGGCCGGCCTGCCGCTCTCGTGCTGCATCAAGACGCAGCGCACGGTGCACAACCTGACGGTGTGCATCACGGACGCGGCGAACGACGACGACGACAGCAACGACAGCAGCGACAGCGCCAGCGCCACCAGCGAGGCCCACGCGTCCAGCATCACGGCCGTCGTCGTCGGCTCCGTGGGCGGCGCCGTGCTGCTCGTGATCCTCGTCATCGCCGGCGCGTGGCTCTACCTGGCGCGCACGCGGCGCCACTACCGGCGGCGGGGCCGCGACGGCGACGGGAACGCGGACGAGTCGGACGCCGAGGCGATGGACCGGCGGTCCAAGTGGATGCTGCGCGAGTCGCTGTTCGGCGGCGGCGTGTCGCCTCCGCTGGGCCACCCGTCGTCGCTGGCGCGCGGGTCGTCGCCGCGCAAGCCGGTCGGCAAGCTGAGCGACGGCGGGTACGAGGAGCAGGACGAGGACGCGTACTCGTCCGGCCGCGTGTCGACGCGCAGCACGCGCAGCAACAACAGCTCGGGCGTGTACTCGGTGTGGAGCGACCCGGAGCTGCTGTCGCTGCAGGTGCGGTTCGAGGACATCGAGGACATCGGGACGATCGGCAGCGGCGCGTACGGCGTCGTGTTCCTCGTGCGCTACCGGCAGTCGCAGCTGCTGGCGAGCAAGCGGCTGCGCGCGGACCAGGTGACCAAGCAGCGCACGCAGGACTTCGTCGAGGAGATCAAGATGGTCTCGGCGCTGGACCACGCCAACATCGTGCGCTTCATGGGGGCGGCCTGGACGATCGAGAGCAACCTGCAGGCGCTGTTCGAGTACATGGAGAACGGGGACCTGCGCGACTACCTGCTGGGCCCCGCGAGCCCGCGCCACTGGAGCCAGGAGCTGGTGCAGCTCGCCGTCGACGTGGTCGAGGCGCTCGTGTACGTGCACTCGTTCACGCCGCCGCTGCTGCACCGCGACCTCAAGTCGCGCAACGTGCTGCTGGACGCGGGCATGCGCGCCAAGCTGACGGACTTCGGCGCCGCGCGCTACAAGTCGATGAACGACACCATGACGGCGGGCGTGGGCACGGGCCGGTGGCTCGCGCCCGAGGTCATCCAGGGACAGAGCGACTACGACCAGTCGGCCGACGTCTTCTCCTTCGGCGTCGTGCTGTCCGAGATGGACTCGCACGCCGTGCCGTACGACCACGTGCGCGGCGCCAACGGCCACAAGCTGGCCGACATCGCCATCCTGCAGATGGTGGCCACGGGTCAGCTGCGGCCGTCCTTCACGGCCGCCTGCCCGCCGGAGCTGCGGCTGCTGGCGCTGCGCTGCATGGCGCAGGCGCCTGCGGACCGCCCGCCGGCGCACGTCGTGGCCTACGAGCTGCGCACGCTGCAGCGCTCGCTGTTCGCCGAGCTGTGAGGACGGACGCGAGGACGGACGCGAGGACGGAAGGGGAACACAACACGCTCGTGATATTTACTCGGTGGCCTCTCGCGTTGCTTCGTTGCGGCCTCGATGCGTGCGTGGACTCATGGGACGGACTGACGGACTGACGGACGCGCAGGAGCGTCACCAGCCGAGCTCGTGAGCCGCAGACCGCAGCAGGTAGGCCGCCTCGGCCGCCGTCGGCCGGTCTGCCGGGCTGTGGGCCATGCAGCGCGAGGCGAGCAGCCTTAGCGACGCCGGACAGTCGCTCCGCAGCGAGGGCCGCACGGAGCCGGCCGCCACGCGCTGCAGCACGGCCACGAGCGGCAGCGGCGAGTCGCTCAGCGGCAGCGCGTGCGTGTCGAGCTCGGTGAGCACCACGCCGAGGCTGTAGACGTCTGCGCGCTCGTCGTAGTCTGGCGCGCCGGCGAGCACCTCTGGCGCGACCCAGCGGCCGGTGCCCACGCCCTGCGTCATGGTCTCACTCACCGACTTGTAGCGCGCGGCGCCGAAGTCGGTGAGCTTGGCCTGCGTGTCGGACGACAGCAGGATGTTCCTCGACTTGAGGTCGCGGTGCACGATGGCCGGCGCGAACGAGTGCACGTACACGAGCGCGTCGGCCACGTCCACGGCCACGCGCAGCTTGTCGCGTGTCCAGGCCCCGCGGCGGGTGTTGCAGCCGGCCAGGACGGCCGCCCGCGTCGCGCCGAGGTGCGCGAGCAAGTCGCCGCCGTCCATGAACTCGAAGAGCGCCTGCAGGTCGCGCTGGAGGTGCCAGGCCGCGCCGCGGAAGGCCACGATGCCGCGGTGGTCCAGCCGCGCGTTCAGCTTGATCTCGGCCACGAAGTCGGCCAGTCGCCGCTGCGCCGCGTCGTCCTCGTCCCCGACGGCCTGCAGCAGCCGCTTGGATGCCAGCAGCCGCGAGCCGCGCAGCCGCACGAGCCACACGCAGCCGAACGCGCCGCTGCCCAGCGCGCGCACGTCCTCGAGGTCCTCGAGCGGCACGTGCACGGCCAGCAGCTCGGCGTCCGCCCACAGGGACGCGCCGTGGCGGTTGCCGGGCGTTCCGTCGGTCCCCATGGTCCCCGCGGTCCCCATGGTCGCGGCGGTCGAGCTGTCGTCGCCGTTGTGCGTTGCCTTGGTTGCGGCGGAGCGTCTCCGTCGACGGAGCCACCAGAAGAGGCTGGCGGCGAAGAGCACGAGCACGACGGCGCCGACGGACGCGCCGATGGCCACGGAGCTGCCGCTGGAGGATGTGGAGGCCGTCGAAGCGCTGGACGATGACGAGGACGAGG
The DNA here is from genome assembly GCA_023338125.1 of Phytopythium aichiense. Classification (NCBI taxonomy): domain Eukaryota; phylum Oomycota; class Peronosporomycetes; order Pythiales; family Pythiaceae; genus Phytopythium; species Phytopythium aichiense. The sequence continues at coordinate 4,138 of JAADYH010000913.1, read as the reverse complement.
AGGAGAAGGACCCGCTGTGGCTGTCGCTGTCGCTGCCTACCGCTAGCTCCGAGATGCACCAGCTGAGCCCGCGCAGCAGCTTGACGGCGTCGGACGGACAGTCCGAGTCGGCGAAGTCGCTCGCGAACAGCTCGAGCGTGTCGAGCGCGGCCAGGAAGTCGAACTGCGCCTGCGAGACGGTCGCGTTCGCCAGAGTGTTGCCCGAAAAGTACCTGCGGTCAGAGAGGCACATGCACTTGCGTGAGAAGTCTGCTAGCCTCCGTTAGAGTCTCCATGGACGGCAACTGCCGCCGTACAGCGCCTGGAGCTTGGGCATGTCGAAGACGCTCGCTGGGATGGTCGTGAGCGCGTTGTTGGTCAGGTAGAGCACCTCGAGGCTCGGCAGCGCCGCGTCGAAGGCCGTCAGGAAGTTCTCGGTCAGGCTCCTGCTCGCCACATTGACACGCGTGCTGTCAGCCCCGGTCCGGTCCATCCGCAACCCGCTCCGTCCTCCCAACTCACAGCACGCGGAGCTCGGGCAGCTGCAGCGCCGGCGTCGACAGCGAGAAGCTCTCGAGCGCGTCGTTGCGCAGGTACAAGTCGGTCAGGCCGGGCGGCAGCTTGGCGGCGAAGGCGTCCGCGAGCCGCGGGCCCAGCGCGAGGTTCTCGAGCGACAGCAGCGTCAGCGCGGCGGCGTCGGCCACAAAGGCCTCGTCGTCGGCGAGCCGCACGGCCGCCACCTCTCCGCGCACGAACGCCGTGGTGCTCGAGCCGCCGTAGACGGCCATGCCCGTCAGGTTGGCGGGCACGGCCAGTCCGCCGAGTTGCGAGACGGCGTCGTCGCTGGCGAAGCCGTGGCCGGCCGTGTCGTTGGCGGTCTGCGCGTCCAGGGCCGAGGGCGAGGCGAAGGGCACGAGGAACTCGAAGCCCCAGCTCGTGTAGGCCTCGGGGAAGCACTGCACGGCGCAGTCGGCCGCCGAGACCAGGCACGGCACGTGCTCGGCGCACAGGCCGAGGCAGTCGGTGGACAGCGTCGCCGTCGGTGCGCCGCACGCGGACGAGGACGAGGACGACGAGGACGACGAGGACGCCATCGCCCTCGAGCTGGACGGGGAAGGAAGCAGAGACCGAGCTGTCGATTGGCAGTCCACTTGCTGTCGACTGGCAGTTCACTCGTCGGCGTAAAGGCCTCGCTCTCGCCGTCCGAACGCGTTGACCGTCGCTGTCCGCACCGGATGGGCAGCAACAGCCGGCGTGGCGTGGGTGCACTCGCGAGAGCGCGAACGAGTGGGACTGGAGCCCGAGCGTCTCCATTGTTGCCGATCGCGAGGCCCGTGCCGGGTTGTGGGTCTCCGCTGTGATATGCGCGTCAGCTGTCGATGGTGGCGTCTTTGTGTTCGCCAGGCTCGCCATGAACTCAACACACGCGACACATGGACGGCGGTCGTTCATTACACTTGCAACGCTATCCTGATAGATGTACAGCGGCTAGACGAAGGCGGTGGCCGGGAAGAGCTGGTTGAGCGCCGTGCGCAGCGCGTAGGCGACCTCGGGTGCGCTCGGCCGGTCCGCGGGCTCCTGGCTCAGGCACCGGTCGGCCAGCTCGCGCACCGCTGGCGGGCAGCCGGCGCCGAACGACGGCCGCAGCTGGCCCAGCGCCACCATCTGCAGCACGGCCACCTCCACGAGCGCGTTGCCGTTCGAGCCGCGCGCGTCGTCGTACGGGATGGCGTGCGAGTCGAGCTCGGACAGCACGACGCCGAACGCGAACAGGTCGGCCGCGGGGCCGTAGTCTTGGCTGCCCGCGAGCACCTCCGGCGCGAGCCACCGGCCGGTGCCCACGCCCTGCGTCATGGTGTTGTCCTCCGACTTGACGCGCGTCGAGCCAAAGTCGGTGAGCTTGGCCTGCATGTCGCTCGACAGCAGGATGTTCCTCGACTTGAGGTCGCGGTGCACGAGCGGCGGCAGGAACGAGTGCACGTACACGAGCGCCTCGGCCACGTCGATGGCCAGCTGCAGCTTGAGCGCGCTCCAGGCGCGAGGCGAGCTCGGCTCCACCAGGTACGAGCGCAGGTCGCCGTTCTCCATGTACTCGGACAGCGCCTGCAGGTCGCTCTCGATGCTCCACGCGGCGCCCACGAAGCGCACGATCTTGGGGTGCTCCAGCGTCGCGATCAGCTTGATCTCGTCCACGAACGCCCGCGTGCGGTCGCGCGTGAGCTGGTCCCTGCGCAGCCGCTTGCTCGCCAGCTGCTGCGAGCCCCGGTACCGCACGAGCCACACCTCGCCGAAGGCGCCGCCGCCGATCTTGTGCAGGTCCTCGATGTCGTCCGCCTTGACCTGCACGGCGAGCAGTTCCGGGTCCACCCAGAGCGACACGAAGCCCCCGTTCGTGCCGTCCGTCATGCCCGACGCCGCCATTGCCGTCTTGGACATGCCAGTCGCCGAGTAGTGGCTGGGCGGAGGGGTGGCGGTCGCGTGCTTGCCGTCGTCGTTCAGCTTGCGGCGGCGGAACCAGCAGTAGGCGAGGAGCACAATGATCGCGATCGCCGCGACGCCACCGACCACGCCGCCGACGATGGCGCTCGTGTGGCTGGAGCCCGAGGCTGTAGTGGCCGACTCGGACGCGTCCGAGGACGACGAGGACGACGAAGACGACGAGGACGACGAGAGGAGGCAGACCGTGACGCTGTGGATGATGACGTAGCTCGTGGACGCGCAGGGCAGGCCGGCGCCGAAGTCGTCGTTGGTGAGCGTGAGCGAGGTCAGGTTCTGCAGGAACGCGACCTGCTCGGCCGAGAACTCGGCCTCCGTGAGCGGGTTCCCGCTGATCGCCCTGCGGAGTCCAGCACCAGATGCGTAAGCTCATATGCTGTGTCAAAGGCTGGCGAGGAGCAGCGTACAAGGAGGTCAGGCGCGTGTGCTCGTAGATGCTCGCTGGGATCGCGGTCAGGTTGTTGTCCGACAGGTCGCTGAGCATGAGGAATGTCAGTCGTTGCTGTCGCGGTCGCTCCCTGCACGGACTCGGCCACTCACAGCGTCTCGAGGCTCGGGAACACGGCGTCGAAGCTAGTGATATTGTTCTGCGCCAGGCTCCTGCTCATGGCGGCCCACAGACGTCGCAGGCGTCAGTCGTGAGGCCCATCGCAGTTTCCAGCACACTGAGGGAGGGCGTACAGCGTCGTGAGCGACTCCATCGCGTCGTCCGCGTCGACGGACGTGACGTAGTTCATGTCCATCATCCTGTGTGCGTGTCAGTCGTCAGTCGCTGCCTCCGACCATAGCGACCACCGCGCGGCCACGTACAGCGAGGTGAGCGCCGTGAAGCTTGAGAGGCCCGCCGGCATGGCGTAGAACAGCGTGTTGACGAGCGTCAGGTCGGCGAGCGAGCTGGGCAGCAGCTCGGGCAGCTCGCCCGCCACGCTCTTGAGGTTAAAGTTGCGCAGCGTGACGGTCGTCATGTTGCTCATGGCCGCGAGGAAGCCGTCATCGAACGTCAGCAGCGCCACCTTGCTCTTGAGCGACCCCGTGCTGCTCGACCCGCCGATCAGCTTGCTGCGGCACCACATGAACGCGTCAGCAGGCCGCTCCACACGTCACCAGACACAAGACAGCCGCCCTTACAAGCTCGTGGTCACCGGGTTGAGCGCGAGGACGCCCATGGCGCCCATGATGTCGTTGCCAGAGTACGCGTAGTCCTTGTAGTCGGCCGTGAAGGCGTCCAGCTCGCTGTCGTAGTCGCCGCCGAGCGCGCGCGCAGCCGCCTCCTCCTCGCTCTCGTACGCGCCGAAGGGCACGAAGAAGACGAGCTCGCTCGACTGCTCCTCGTACGGCGAGAAGCAGAAGTACGAACACGCGTCGCCGTCGCTGCCGCTGCCGCTGCCGCTGCCGTCCTCGCACCCGGAGCACGAGCTGGACGCGTTGTAGACGCTGCACGGCATGTACGCGCTGCACACGCCGCCGCAGGAGGTCACGAGCTTCTCGGGCGTCGCGGAGCACACGTCCGCGGCCCTGGCGGTCGCTAGCAGAGCCGCCACCGCCACCGCGAGGCATTCGGCCATCCGCATCTTTGGCGTCTCCTGGCGTCAATACCAGGTGGAGGAGGACGCGGAGAGCACGAGGCGGGCCGGTGAAGACCGGCGAGGGTCCTGGATTAGCT
>JAADYH010000912.1:0-12722 GCA_023338125.1 Phytopythium aichiense | reverse complement strand
CTCTTGCTGGCGTCAATGCTGCCGATCCGGTTGCTGCTGCCAAACTCAACGAAGCTGCAGCTGTTGCTCCAGGCATCAAGCCGGCGGAGGCGAGTCTTCGTGGAGCGGGCGGGAAGAAGGAGTTCTTTCCGTTCGGGTTTGGCGGCGGCTTTGGGTTTCCTGGTTGGGGCTGGGGCTTCGGTTGGGGTGGACCGTGGGGCGGCTCGTTCTGGGACTGGTAGACGGCTTGGAGCTACGATATCTGAGACTTGGGTGGTATCGAAGTTGCTGGCATCGAATGGTTTGCGCAGCAGCCTAGAGAATGAAACACTGCGAATCCTATTGGTCTCGCTATGCTTCGGCTATGTGAACGTGAGTGGCTATGTCTCCCTGCAACGCATGTTACCAGTCTTTCCACTCACGTGTTCTGGTTTCGGCTGCTTCGATGGTTGTCCCGCTTGAACGCCATCAGCCTGCTTGCGCCGAGCTTCCCATTCAGCCCGCTCCTCAGCAGCTCCAGCATGTTCCTCGCGGCGTTGATGTCGATACCACCCAAGTCTCAGATTTCGAAGCCTCCAAGTCGACTACCAGTCCCAGAATGAGCCGCCCCACGGTCCACCCCAACCGGTGCCCCAGCCCCAACCAGGAAGCCCAAAGCCGCCGCCAAACCCGAACGGAAAGAACTCCTTCTTCCCGTCTGCGCCACGAAGACTCGCCTGCGCCGGCTTGATTGGGTTTGGCAGCAGTAACCGGATCGGCAGAATTGACGCCAGCATGAGCGACGGCGGCGGCAGCGAGAGCGAGTCCGAACGTCTTCATGTTGTCTTCAATGTTGTTGCTTGGAGGCTTGGGGAGAAACGCCGTGTTCGAGGTTGGTGGCACGTTGGGGAGTGAACACATGCTGGCGGTCCATACAAGCCAGGGGATTGCTGTCGCGGCGGAGTGTGTCTGCGCGATCGTTTGGAAAAGACTCCTGAAACTTCGCACAGCTGAGGAGAGAAGACAAGGAAATCGATCAGATACGCCGTCCAGGTGGTGCGATGGCTGCGATCGGGCCGAGCACGGCTCCACCTTGGCATGTTGCTGTATATATTCGACTGCACCGAGTGTGCAACCAGCCCTTGAGAAACTACAGATCTAGGTATAGGCACAAGCACTCTTCTAGACAACCGCGTCGATCGATGTGCTCTTGCGCAGCGGCGGCGGCGACTGCGCTCTCGGCGTGATCATCGGTGACTCGGTCGCGACGGCGTGGTCCTCCCGAATCGTCCCCGAGAGCGCGCGTCGCCGCTTGCCGCCGCCCTCCGAGTCACTCTCACTCTCGCTGTCACCGCTTTCCTTTGTCTCGTCGTCGTCGTCCGTGGAGCCGAAGTCGAGCTGATCCACCACCTCCTGTGGGTCCGTGGTCGGGATGAGGAAGAGGAAGAAGATGGGCGTCAGCTTGAGCACGCTGCGGAACACGATGGCGATCCAGAGGTGGTCGTAGTGGTCCTTGGCGATCCCGAGCCAGGCGCAGATGAGCGCACCCCAGAACTCGCTCACGCTGCGCGAGCAGTTGGAGATAGACATGAGCAGCGCGAACAGCGTGCCCTCGACGCCGCGCGGGCACAGCTTGGCGCACAGCACGAGCACCGGCATGGACTTGAGCCGGCTGACCACGTCGGCAATCACGGCGTCACCCAGCACGAACGCCTTGTCCGGGATGCCGAGCTTGAGGTTGGCGCGCGTGACGAGCACCACGTCGAGCATCGACACGACCGCGAGGCTGAGCTGTGCGATCAAGAAGATGCGTCGGAAGGAGACATCCTTGAAGAAGGCGTTGTACACGAGCGTGCCGACGAGCAGGAAGACGTAGCCGAAGGCTGAGACGGTGCCCAGGAACTCGGGCGAGAAGTGCAGCACGTCCGTCGCAAAGTAGAACGACACCTGCGAGTAGCCCGGGCTGACGGCGCCCGAGAGGAATACCCAGAGCGCGCACTTCCAGATGACAGGCGTCTTGATCGCGCTCTTGAGCTGGCCGAGCTGGCGGCGGGCCGAGGACACGAACTGCTTGCGCCGACTCGCACCGTTGCCAGCCGCGGGCACTGCCTTCTGCTCGCGCATGTTGATGGAGAAGGCGAGGATGATGAGCGGGCCGATGGCGGCGAAGAAGAAGACGCCGCGCACGCCCAGGTAGTCGGTCGCGGGGCCCGAGAGGAACGAGCCGAGCACGCCGCCGACCGACATGGAGACCCACGAGACGGACTGCAGGTCGTTAGCGCCGTGCTTGGGGTCCAGCCGCGACATCTCCACGACCCGCGCGTCGATGACGACGTCGATGACGGCCGTCGAGAGACTGTTGAGCATGAGCACGAGCACGGCGGGGAGCGGGGAGGTGATGGCGCCTGGGATGGACATAGTGAGCGTCGCGAGAGCCCCGAGCGCGCTGCAGAGCACCATGTACGACTTGCGGTGGTAGCCGAAGAGCGGCAGGCTGTCGGAGACGATGCCGTAGAGCGGCTTGACGCCCCAGGGCACCATCATGACGGTCAGCAGCGTCTGCGCCTGCGCTGGCTGCAGGTCCAGGTCGTCCTTGAAGAAAAAGTTGACGGCCAGCGCGCAGAAGCTCGCGAAGCCCTGCACGGCATACACGGCGCTCACGAGCAGCAGGAAGGGCGTGCCGAACGTCTGCCGCAGTCGGCGCACCCAGCGACGCAGCTGGTCTCCCCTCGACCGCTTGCCGTCGCTCTCGTCGTCGCTGCCCTCCATCGAGGACGACTCGGCCGTCTCTCCGGCACTGTTGACGCTCACACTGGCGCTTACATCGCCCTCGCGCTTGCCGTGCAGCTTGTCGGGCTTGTCAACGCCTAGCCGCCGCGGGAGAACCACCTCAAGTGCCGCCGCCTTGCCATCCGCCTTTGCGGCCGTTAGCGACGGCAGCGGCGGGCTGGCGCACGCGTCCGAGCCCGGGCTGTCGGCGCGCAGCAGCTGGTGCTGGTCCCCTCCGAGCCGCGTGTGGCGCTTCCTGGCCGTCGCGGGCGGCGTCGTGGGCCCAGCGCCGCCGTCCGTGGCCTCGTCCGGGAGCAAGTCCCTCGTCTCCTGCATCATGTTGACCGGATACTTGGGCTGTTTTTCGGAGTGAGCTCGTCAGTTCGAGCGGGTAGGAGATGGGACCAATTTCAGCCAATAATAAGGACGAATCAGATGAACAATGGTGTATCATTGGCTGTAAAGGAGGAGATGGGACAACCGGTTACAACGTGACCAAAGGGGTACGTCGAGGAGGGTTACGCGTCGGATGACCAAACCGGGGTTACGCTTCAACGCCAAAGCATAACGTACCCAATACGTAACCTGGATCCCATTTCCCAAAACTTCGAGGCGAGTGAAATGGAGGCAGAGGACGAGCGAGAAGCGGCCGCGGGCGACGCCATGGACGAGGAAGAGGAGGTGTGCGCCGTCTCCACGTATCACCATGCTCTACACACACCTGGGCAGCCGCCTGGCGCGCTTTCCCGGGCTCCGGGGCGTCCGTGACGGCGACAGCATCGGATTTTTACCGTCGACAGCTAACTGTTCTTGGCCAGGTGGAGCTGTTCTCGGTCGACAAGCCGCCGGCGTCGCCCTCGTCGCCGTCGCTGACGCTTTCGAGCTCTTTCAGGCACGTCCTCAACGGTATGACCGGCCTGTAGCCTGTAGCTCGGCCGCGCTGACCCTGCGCGTGGCTCGTTCGTCAAGTGAGAAGGTGGCGCTGAGTCCGCGCCGCTGCGTCTCCAAGGAACTGCTGGACCAGATGCCGTCGCTCTCGACCAACGTGCGTGCCTTCCGCGCGGCAATCAGGCTATAGAGACAGCTGACGCGGTGGTGCTGATGCTGATGCGGTGCACGGATGCAGACGCGGTACCACCAGGTGTCGGTGCCGGCGCCATTCGGGTGCTTCCACCTCATGCAGCTCGTGGAGAAGTCGATCCAGGTCGGCGCGCTCTTCTCGCCCAAGCTCTACGTGCCCAAGGAGATCTGGTGAGGCCTCGACGACAGCTGCGAGCGCTGTGATAGCTGCTACGACGGAAGACTGACCGGTTCTCGCAGGCAGCAGGACCGCGTCAAGCTCGCGGGCGTCGCGCTCAAGATGGAGGTCTTCCAGCAGTTCAAGCAGGCGCTCGAGCGGACCAGCGTACGCTTGTGCTACTAGCCACACCTGTTGGTGGGGTGTTGACGGCTGTGGATGATGTTGTCCTGGCTAGATGCATCTGCCGCTGACGACCGACGCGACCAAGGCGGCGTTCCAGCAGGAGCTGGACGTGCTACTCGAGTCGGCGCGGCAGGAGCGCGCGCACTTGGAGCGAGCGTTCCCGTTCCTCCACGTCGACGCCAGGGCGGCGCCTTCGTCGACCTCTTCGAGCGGTTCGGTGGCGAGCGAACAAGCCGTGGAGGCAGATGCGCCGTCCCTCCCCGCGGCGGCGGCGTTGGCGGCTTCTGGTGTCGGCAAGCTGACCAACTTGGCGTTCGGCTTCGGCCGCATGGTCAAGAAGCAGGCGATCGCCGCCGTCGAGCGCGTTGGCGCCGTGCAACCCGCAGCAGTGTACGCCAAACTTGCCCGTGGTAGTCTTTCAGCCTCTTGCCGAGGCGAAATTGACGGTGTGGGTGTGTACCGAACCGGAACGATCGGTGACCAGGCCGCTGAATGAGCTGGAGGAGTACGCGGCGGTGCTGAGCATGTTCTTCAACTCGACACGAAACATCGGTGCGTGACTGTGCTTCGCCGCCCAACAGGGTGATACGAGAGGCGCTCATCTCGCTTGAACTGACGGCATTCACAACGAGCAGAGCTGCTGCTCGGGATCTCAGCAGACGCGGACGGGACGCAGGAGCAGGTCAACGAGCTGCAGCTCTCGGATAACCCGCAGCTGGACAATGAGACTCTCAAGCGCCTGCGGGAGCTCGGTGCGTTGGCGCTCATCAACCTGCTTGAGATCCAAGCACGCTTCGATCTAATGCGTACGCTTTGTCCCCCAGCCATCTTCCTGGACGAAGTCGTCGTGGAGCTCGTGACGCGCGACGTGCAGTTGCTGCTCGAAGCCTATCTACGACGCGTGACGCGGTCGTTCGGCGAGTTCACGGTCGAGCAGGCGCTTGCGAAGCGCTACCAGCCCGTGCCGGCCTGATGCGACGGTTCTTCACCAAGTGGTGGTATTGCCAGTTTCGCGTCTTGATATGCTTCATGGTGCAGCCTGGCAAACATGTCGGCCCGCTTTCCACATCGATCAATCTCGTCTCGGATATTTTTGGACTGGCAACGCATGATCAGCTGAAGACATTGGGTCTGGGCTCGGAACTCACCTCCAACTGGATTGCTTCGTGCTTCGTGTGTGTTTGCAGTCACTCAAGTCGGTCCCTTGTCATCCAAGGTGCGTGCGGCCTCTTGGATGCGGCGGCGATGGCGGTCACCGAGCCTTCGAGATCAGAGCAGCGGCCAGGCGAGAGGAGCGCCTTCCTGACAGAAGTCGCAGTGGGTCGAGTCCGCGCACCGTCCCGGTTGCTCAAAGTGGACGAGAATGGCACCGCCGAGGGCACTCGACCCGCGGAGAAGACGTCGGCGCCCCACCCTCCGTCTCCTCCGGCCGGCAGACGGGCTAGCGGAGCCACCAGCGGTCGGCGCCGCACGATCGTGAACCCCACGGATGGTCACAGCTCGACAGGTGGTGCGGTCAAGCCGGCCGGCGTCCGCAGCATCCGGTCGCTGATCCAGAAGGCGGCGCAGAAGACCATCCTGGTCGTGCGCACCAAGAATGCCATGCAGGCGGCGGAAAGCGTCACGATCCGCTTCAACCCGGCGCAGCCCACCGACTTGCCACGGACCGTTCACCTGCCACAGATCATCGACAAGGTGCTCGACCATGCGACCACGCGGATCCCAGCCTCGTCCAAGCCCGGCACGGCTGCGTCGCCGCTCTTCAAGGCTCGTCGGCACGTGCACGAGTTCCGCGAGGCCTTCCAGTCGTCCCCGGAGGTCGAGGCGCTACTGAAGGACCTCTTCTGGTTCTCGACCTCTCGGTTGTTCCAGCCAGGCCAGCACGCGCAGCTAGAGGATCGCTTCTTCGCGCGCATCGCCGACTCGTTCACGGCGCTGTTCGTGCGCCTGCAGATGCCGCCGGCGCTGCAGCACCAGCCCAACCAGCAGCACCAGTCAGTCCACGCTCGCGGCAAGCAGACGCACGCGGCCGGTCGCTTTTTGGACGTCCTACCCGACATTGCGGCCCAGGTGCTCTTCACGTCGCTGTATGAAGCCTTCCCAAAGTCGCGCGAGTCGCTCCTGAACCAGAATGCTCAGCTCGCGCTCCGCCGCATCTGCTTGAGCTGGCTCGGCGGCAACGGCAGCAGCCTCGACGGAGATGGAGAGGACCAAGACGCGTCGTCGTACACCCACTGGCTGCCGGTCGGACAGGAATCGCCCAAGCGCATCGCGGCGCTCGCCGACTTCCCAGCCATGCGCAACCGCATGATCCGCGCCGAGCGTATCGAGCGCACGAAGCTCGCGACGCGCCACCGCCACGCGGCCGCCGTGGCCATGACGACGTCCAGCGTGCCGGGCTTTGGCTCGCCGGATCACCCGGGTCACCCGCGGTATCGCCACCACCATCACCACCAATACGGCGCTCACGACGTGGCTGGACCCGACGAGTTGCTGTCACCCGGCACTGACGTTCGAGACGCTGCCGCTGCCAGAGAAAGCCACGGCAAGCAGTCGCCTCGCTGGCCCAGTAAGCCACCGAGCGGCACGAGCAGCAGCAAGCACGAGCCTGCCGACGCCTCGCCGTCTGCATCCAACCAAGGCGACGAGTTCGGGATCCGCGTCGAGACGAGGGAGCGGTGCGCGTTCGAGATGCAGAACTCGCCATTGGTGGCCTCGTTCCTCGACCGGCACACGATTGGCGCCGCCGCTGGCCGCCTGCGTGTGCAGCTGCGCTTGACCAGCAGCAGCTGCAGCCACGCGCGGCCCAGTTCGTCCTCGAGTGCTGGAGACGACAGCAAGGAGAGCAGGCGGCCGTCGACGACGCCCAACGCGAGCTCTCCGATGGAGTACAAGGCGGTGCGGCTGGCTCCACACGCGCCACGCGAGCGGCGGAGGCGCGTGGCCGACCCCGCGGGGTTCATGCTGGCGCTGACGCAGATCCAGAGCGAAGGGGACGCGGTCCGCAGCGCCAACGCCATGGCCACGCAGGCGTCACGGGAGGGCGACGCGCTCGACCGGCAGCGGCTCGCGGCGGCTCACCGCGCGCTGGACGGTGAGTTCGGCGCGTTGCGGCAGCGCGGCGCGCGCCTGCACGAGTTCAGCAACCAGTTGGTGAGCAAGAAGCGCATCGACGCCATGCTCGGGGCCTCCGTCGGCGCGGTCGCGGTCAGTACAAGCACCACCGGCAGCGGCAGCGGCGTGGCTTCGTCGACTCGAGCAGCGAGTGGTCCTGTTGGCAGTGGCGTGCGGCCACTACTGACGCCTCGCGCGTCTCGAGGACCTGCGTGAGACCAGCGACTGGGACGTGCAGCGGTCAAAGCCATGCCGCGAGTCAAGCGGTTGATGGGGTGAATTGGAGATAACGTTAGTGCTTCCGTCGCGGCGGTCGTGGCCGCGTGCGCTTCGAGGTCTGCCTCGAGCGTCTGGCTAAATACAGGCGACGGGCGGACGCCACGGACAACTCACAGTCGCCGCAGACTCTTCTTCTTCTTGTCTGCCGCCTTGCGCTTGGCCGCGGACGGCGACTGGCCCACGGGGGACGCCATGGCGTCGGCCGCGCGCTTCTTGCCGGGCGTGGGCGCTCCGCCGCGTCCGGCCGTGCTCCCCGCGTTCTTGGCCGGGCTCGCGTTCTCCTGCTCGCCTCCAGACGCGCCGGCCGGGTCGCTCGGGTCCTCCTTCTTCCTGGTCGTCGACGCCGACTTGTCCTGGGCGTCGTCCTCGTCGCCCGCGAGTCGCTTCTGCGCGTGGATGTCGGTCCAGAGCCTGGCGCGGCGCGCGTACTCGTCGTAGCTGTCCATGAAGAGCCGGCCGGCCTCGTCGTTGAGCGACGACTCCGGGAACGGCACGATGAGCAGGCAGCGGATGACCTGCAGCACGTGCGCGAGCCCAAAGTCGGGCGACCAGTCGCGCTTGAGCGTGTTGACGCAGATCTCGCCCGAGCCCGGCGCCACGTTCGGGTGGAAGATCTTGGTCAGGAAGACGCCGCGCGGCGGCTGCGCCGGGAAGCCCGTGCTGAGCGTCAGCTGCACGAGGAAGCGGCCCCCCTCGTATGGCGTGCCCGCCGGCCCGCGCAGCTCGGCGCGCACCTCGGCCAGCGTCTCCAGGTCGCCCACGTAGCGGATGCCGTCCAGAGGCGTTGTCGCCAGCTTGCGCAGCTCGCGCGCCACGCGCTGCGCGGTCTGCGGCGGCAGGAACGGCGTCGACTGTGTGGCAGGAAGTAGCAGGCGATTGCGCGGGTTAGTCGCCGAGTTACAGGCCATGAGCGGCACCAATCGACGCAGGAGGCGAAGGCGCAGACAGTGGGCGAGGTGCTGGCGGTCATGGAGGCACACGCACCATGCGGGGAGGAGGCGAAGGCGGGCAGCGAGCGGCCGACGGACAGACGCGAATGACGAATGGCGAATGGGAAAAAAGTGGCGCGGAGCAGTTTTGCGGGAGTTTTGCGGCGTTTTCCAGCGTGTATTGTGACATTTTAGGGAGTGGTGTCCGGATGAAACATTCACGTACACTGACGTAACCGCGATTTCATAAAAGCAAATCAGCATACAGGACGTTTGATCTCGGACGGACCTGGACAACTCAACCAGAATCGAGATAAACTGCAAACTGTACCCATCTCTTCCTTCCACGAGCTCCAGACGGCGCTGCGACCTGATAATTTTAGCTCGGCCGCGTGTATTCCGAGCTGAAGCGGCCGCTTCCTGCCATGGCGACGTTCGAGGGCTCCGCATGGCCCTTCGGCCGCTTCCAAGCGTTTGTCCGTCCGCATTTGGACACTCGAGAGCAGTGCAACGTCCGTCGCTGACTCCATGGACACCGTTGCTGCGGACGGCTCGGCTCCGGTCACTGCGGCTGCGTCGCCGTCTCTCGACCACGACCAACCGACGCCACGCATGCCAGTGGTGACGGCGTCTGGTGGTGAACCGCTCGCGTCGGACACAACCGACGGTGGCGCCACAGTTGATGGAGCGGACGATGCAGCCGCCGCGCTGCAGACAAAGACGTCCGCGAGGAGCAGCCGCACCACGACACCGCGGAACAACCTCGTTTTCCCCGATGTGATCAAGAACGCAACCCCGACAAGTGGGCGGCAGCAACACCAAGAAGAAAGCAGTGGAAAGCTGGGTGGCCAGTCCGATCGCGGCGCGCCGACGTTGAGCAGCCGCAGCAATCCTCGGAGCACCCCGCTGTCTGCCAGGAAGTATGGTGTCGGCGACTCGAACGCGACGATGGATTCCAAGCGCAATGCTGCACCGGACTCGATCGTGAAGCCTAGTGATGCACCAAGCGGTCCCTCTCCAGGCCCTGCCTTACCAGCCATCGCGCGGTCGGCGTCGTCTCGCCATCGACAGAGCCTGCTGCAGTTCGTCCCTAGCCGCGCGGCCGTTCGTGGGTCCGTCACACTGCTCGCTCGAGAACTGCCAATCCGCATCAAGAAGGCGGCACGCTCGTCCAAGCACGCGTACGACCACGCCACGCTACAGCAGCTCATCGCATACGCACTGGTGATCTCCGGGATGCTGTCGGAGGCGTTCACACCTGCTCCAAGACACAACACGCCGCTTGGTGTGCTCCTATTTGTGGTCCCGTTGACCCAGTTCCCGCATCGACTGGTTGTCTCCGGACTGTGCGCCGGCGTGTTCGTCGACATTTACTGGCTACTGCGTCCACAGGAAGCCAGCTTCAACGGGTACTTCTCCTCCAACTTCGTCAGCGCCGCCCAGCTCGCCTTGGCTGCGTGCGCGCTGGTCAAGCTCTGGCTCCTCTTCTCGGCCTACTCCGACCTCCAGGATGTCGAGGACAATGTGGAGGAGACTGCGTCAAAGAGGCGGGGTCGTCGCACGACAACATCGCCTTTGCAGCCAGGAAGCCACCGGTTGTGGGACCAGATCAAGTACATCTTCCCGAGGAAGACGATGCCCAAGCGCTCACACCTCAGCTTCGAGGTGCTCATGCGCGTGCTCGCGCTCGTTTGGATCCACGGAGTGCTCGGCGTGCTGCTGCTGGTGCTCGCGCTGATCGCCGCGTCCAAGTACCAGACGCGACCGCAGTTCCGAGCCAAGCCACTGGGCCTTCCACTCCACATCATCATGCTGTTCAAGGCGGGGACGACGCTGCTTTCGTACTTTTGCGTCACGCATCAAATGAGCTACAGGGGTTGTCTAGGGCTAACCGTCGGCGGCATCGGCGGCTTCCGAGCGAACCGCAACGACATCGTACTCAAGTACAACAAGGTCTGGGTCCAGCGTGTGCAACGAGCCAAGGCGCTTGACACCGTCGCAGGCGTGTACGCGCTGCTGGCGCTCTTCATGGCCAGCCATCGCGGCGAAGGCGTCGCGACGCCCGGTATGGAGGCAGTGCTGGGATTCACTGCTGCGTCCTTGTTCATGCTCGAGCTGTGGGTGCCATTGCTCATCCTAACGGCCGCCAAGTGCGGTGCGCGGCTTCACGATCTGCATCGCCTCGGGGAGGACGGCGTCGACGACCCGTACTTCCCAAACCAAATAAAATGGAGTGACGAGGAGGAGGACAGTGACGACGACAGCGACGATGGTAATAGCGATGAAGATGACGATAGCAGCGGAGATGATGATGAGGACAGCGACGGTGACAGTACCAGGCGCGTCAGCGCCATCAGTCTGCGTGAGCGTCAACGTCGGAGCACTCGTGGACGGCAAAGTGAGAGGTCGAGCCGTCGACTTGATCCCGACCGTCGACCCTCACGAAGGCAACTGCTGCGAGAACAAGACGAGGACGAGGACGAGGAGGAAGAGGAGGAGGATGACGACAAGGACGAGGAGGATCGAGGGTGGAACCAGTCGGCGAGGCGCTCGTCTCTTGCCATCGTGGATGCGAACGAAGCTCCGCATCGAGTTGACAGTGGTTTGGTCGACAAACCCGCGGTGAACGGTCCGGTATGGGTGCGTCATCTTGACCCGTCATCTGGCCGGCCGTTCCTCGTGCACTCCATCACTGGCGAGTCGGTGTGGGAGATCGTGAGTCCACGTGGCAACGCTGGTGATCGAGGTGGTGGAGACTCTGATGATGCAGAAGAACAGTTGAGGGCAAGTGCTCGATCCAGTCGACGTCCTATCAGCAGAGTTGGTAGTAGCAGGAGCAACAAGGCTGGGGACACCAGTAGTCGGCGCAACGCCGAGGATATTACACAGCAGCAGCAGCAACAGCAGCAGCAGGAACTTGAGCAGGACGCGCCGCTAAGTCAGCGGGATGAGAGCGAGTTGGCAACGCTTGTCATGTTCACCCGCGAGTGGCACGCACTTGGGGTTGACAGTGGGGCGTTCTCGTGCCGCGTCTCGCGCATTCCGAACTCGAACGAACTGGCCGCGCATCTCACTCGCCAAGGGTTCACGGTCGTGTCGGACGGCATCCTTGACAGCGCAAGTGGCGACCACCGTCGTGTCGCGCGGCTATTGGCGCCGGTCTACACCGGTGAAGACCAGGTACTCTTCCTCAGCGAGTTCACATTCGACAGCCTGAGCCTGACACTGCGTGCGGCGTTTCGATGCGCGCGTGTGGACGCGGTCGTCGAGTACGTCCGGCGCCTTCAGCTCAAAGAGATCGTCGGTGCGTACTCCCCCATTGCAGCCGGCAGTGGATAGTCGACTGGGGAAGAGAGATAGGGATGCAAAACTGCAATATTCTCGCCTTCGCGGACTTACTTCGACTTCCAACACGACGATCCGACCCCTAGGTCTCTTCACTCGGAATATCAAGCAATCGATATTGGTATGATCATCGATCGTTGATGAGCTTCTTGAGAGACAAGCAACAAGATAACAGAGTCGACTCACTCACTGCATCAACGAAGGTTCCAAAGGATATCTGGGAAGAAGCGCTCTGGAAGACTCACTGACACCGACCCAATCAGCTCACTCGCCAGCCTGCTCTCCAGCTCTCACATGGCTTTCATTCCCAAACAAGGAAAACCCGTCAAAACAGACGGAAAACGATCGGACTCACTCTCATTGTCGCCGTCGCTCTTGCTGGTAGTCGACTCTTGCAAGATTGTGTCGAAAGAGTCGCGTTCGAGTAGCGAGGCGCAGGAGACAACGAGACAATGAGCGTCTGCTACTTTGTCACCATATCACTCGCGTGTGTTCTCCTCGCGTTGTCATCACAGACCGACGGAACCCGAAGTTTGCTGCTGACTTCCCGAGTCGATTGTTCGTTGTCACAGCGTCCACGGATCAATCTGTCTGGCAGGTGGCGAGCATGGCTTCCCATGGCTAATGGGTCATTTTTCTCCGATGAATGGCTAAGCGAGATATCCAAATCAAAAAGTGAATCCTGGACAATCGATGCCAGTGCAGATGGAGCATGTGAACATGAAAGACACTACCGCGTCCACAATCACCACAGAGATTTCATAGGAGGCAAAAGGGGTTTACTTTATTGCGCTCGAGTAGACGCAATGAATGGTGCCCTGCCCTCAGTCTAGCAAAGCCCTTGCGCACTACTCCCATCGATCGGATCCATCACGCCACCGGGCTCTCCACGGAGAGACCCCTAG
>JAADYH010000911.1:0-12732 GCA_023338125.1 Phytopythium aichiense | reverse complement strand
CTGCGGCGCCTTCAACCTCGCCATCTCGCTCGTGTACCTGGTCTGGCGCCGCTGCCAGCGCTCGGCCAAGCCGCTGGCCTCGGACGCCGCGGCCGACTACGGCGCCATCAAGCTCTCCTGAGGCCATCCGCGACGCCATTTCCCCCGCATTTTCGTGATTTTTCACTTGCTTTCAGTATGAGGCCGCGAGGTCGATCTTCCCGATAATACAGCACAAGCAATGACGAGCCAGCATTCGAACAAAGAAACCCAGATGGTGACTGAGTTATAAAATACATTTGGAAACTTTTCAACCTCCTTCAACACATTATGATATTATCTAAAAAGGGATCATAAATGTGTTTCTAAACATCCTTTTTATTAGAAATATATTTGAAACTCACCCGCTCCACATACAAAAGTCAAACGAACGGGTATATACATATTTCAAACACCTTGGCAAAAAGGGTGTCAGATATATATGTTTTAATTTACGTATAGTACCCACATAGTAGTGGTATTTGAGCTAAAAGGTCAACTTATACGACTTATTTTCATCAAAAAACAGACGTCCACCCAGCAAAAACACAAACACCCCGTCATAAAATATCGAACCTCGGGCTGATTTATGTTTCGCTTGAGTGACGTCTATTTCCGCCAATCACACGCTCTTCCGTCTCCAACACCTTGCTCGGATTGGTTGAAACCGCGTCGTCGATCTATTTCTCGTCCCACCTGACGTATCTTTCGCGGTCTGTCGCACTCGCAGTGCGTGAATCTGGCGGGATCCGATCCTCATCGACCGTCACTATCGCTTCCGCCCGCGCAAGCAGAGCCCCCGCCGCTTCTCCTGCTGCTTGCAGCCGTAGCTGACCGATGGCGCCGAAGGAGTCGTCGCCGCTGCTGCCGTCGCGGCAGGGCGAGTACGAGGCCGGCGACGCCGTGCGCCGCCGCAACCGCCTGCGCCGCGCGCTCTTCGTCGCGGTGCCCGTGGCGGCTGTCATGCTCGTGCTCTTGGCCTGGCACGTCGCCGCCTCGCGCCACGCGGCCGCCAGCTCCACAGGGGCCGCCACACCGGACGCGGCGCCTGCAGTAACCGTCACCAACGCGCCGACGGAGGCCCCGGCATTGACATCGACGCCGGCACCGGCGCTGACGGAGACCGAGATCCTGACACTCGCGCCGCCGTTCGTGTCCAAGCTGCACCCGATCCCGCCGCGGCTCATCTCGATGCCCGGCCGCGCGATCCCGACCAACGCGTTCTGGACGAACCTGCTGGTCGGCGACGGCCACGGGCTCAACTACGGCGCCGGAGAGGTGACGCTGAGCCCGTACACGGTGCGCAGCGTGCCCAAGCGGCTCGAGATCTCGTACGGCGACTCGCGCCGCGTCGCCACCAACGCGTCCGTGCAGGAGTACTTCAACGTGGACACGAGCTTCACGGGCTACAGCAAGGCGGTGGACCAGGCGAGCGGCTCGACGGCGCTGCTGGGCGACGGCAACAGCTCCACGCGCCACGTCGTGGCCTTCGACCCGCTGTCCGTCACGCTGCAGTACCCGTTCGGCGACGGCGCCGGCCAGTGGATGAAGGCGCTGCTCGTACGCGGATCGCCCTACGTGACGGTCGAGTACCGGCACCTACTGCCCGTGCTCGAGTTGAACGCGACGGTAACGAGCGTGAACGGGGAACAGGTCAAGGACGTGAGTCCGTCGGCACCGGCCTCGGCGCTGCAGCAGTGGACGGCGCAGCGCTTCGAGATCGACGTGCTAGTCTACGGCGTCCGCACCGAGTCCAACGCTACGAACTCCTCGGACGAGATCCCCATCGGACTGGCGCACCAGAAGTGGCTCCTGTACTTCGAGGAGCCGCGCACGCTGCGCCTGCAGTTCGCCAACGAGAAGGACTATCGCCAGTACAACTTCCGCGGCGAGCTCACGACGCCCACGAACGTGCGGCTTGTCGACTCGGACTTCTACACGGGCGTGGCGCGACTGGCGGTCGTCCCAGCTAGCGACGATGTGGTCAAGACGATTCAGCTGCTGGACGAGTCGGCGCACGTCTACCCGGTGGCTTCCAGTGTCCAGTTCACGGTGCAGGACGACGACAATGCCAACGCGCGTGGAGATGTGACGCTCTGCTGGACGACACGGACCTTCGAGCCTGTGGCCAACGTGTCAAGCGCAGAGCTGCTTATGCTGGCGAACCCGCACCATATCGCGTCGTTCGCGGACTCGCCGAGCGTCGCGGAAGACGTCAGTGTCAGGGACCTTGACGTGAACGATGCCGAGGCGTCTTCATCGGACTTTGAGGTGCTGTCACAACTGGGCCACCGCACCGTCAAGTCTTACATGACGGCGGTGCGTGGCTCGTGCTGGTATCTGACGGAGGCCCTGCCAGCCACGGGCTTTGATTCGGCGGATGACTCGGACGACGTGTCGATGCCGCCGGTGCCCGACCGTCTTCGCGGCGAGATCGCGGCGGCTCTGGTGCTGGACTCCAACTTCACCCCGGCGGCGCAGGACCCGTACTACTTTGGCAAGGAGATCGCGCGCCAGGTGCGCCTCGCTCTGATCGCGGACAAGCTGGGCGACCACGACGCGCGCGACAGCTTGATCTCTCAGGTCGAGGAGTGGGTGACCCCGTGGCTGCTTGGCGCCAACGGCGACCACTTTGTGTATGAGCGCAGCTGGGGCGGCTTGTGCTCGCTCAATGGCCTCAAGGGTGTCTTCTGGATGACGGATTTCGGCAACGGGTGGTACAACGACCATGTAAGTCGCCTACTCTGGGGTTCGACGGCGAAAGCGGAGCGATGTCTGACACTGATGGATGTGGTGAGCAGCACTTTCACTACGGCTACTTCCTGTACGCGGTCGCCGTGGTCGCCAAGTACCGTCCCGACTTTGCCGAGCAGCACCGCGCCGCCGTCATGTCCATTGCTCGCGACATCGCCAGTCCGCTGGCTGAGGAGTACGTTTCCGCTTCTTGTTGCATTCAGTGGTGCCGCTCGTGGACTGACGCTCATGACGATGCCTTTCACAGCCGGTTCTTCCCGTTGGCGCGCCACTTTTCGTGGTATGACGGCCACTCGTTCGCGAGCGGCGTGTACACGCTGGAGGGCGGCAAGTCACAAGAGAGCGTGAGCGAGGCCGTAAACGCCTACTACGGCGTGTTCCTGGCCGGCCGCGCGTTCGGCGTCCGCTCCATCGAGCACATCGGCCGCCTGCTGCTGACCTTGGAGGCGCGTGCGGCGCGCACGTACTGGCAGATGCCGAGCGGCTCGACGATCTACGAGCCCGTGTTCGCGGCCAACAAGATGACGGGCCAGGTGGCGGCTACCAAGGTGTCATACACGACCTGGTTCGGCCCGCAGCCCGAGCACATGCACCTGATCAACATGATCCCGTTCACGCCGATCACGCCGGCCTTCCTGTCGCCCGAGTATGTCCGCGACGAGTACCCCGTGCTCCAGAAGCAGGCGCTCGACCGGGTGACGGACCCTATCGAGGACCGCTGGCGAGGCTACGCGGACCTGGACTTGGCGATCATCGACCCTGCTCACGCGTGGGACGAAGTGCGTCAGCTCACCTTCTTCGACGACGGCAGCTCGCTCACCAACTCGCTGTACTGGATCGCCACGCGCGCGGCCATCGCCGGCGTCGATGTGTCGCTGTGGGAGGTCGCGGCCTGAGCGGACGTGTGGATGGACCGACACCAAGTTTTGAGGCAGTTTTGCAGCCGAAGGAGCTCGAAAGATTTTCAGCTGGGTCGTGACCTGAAATCTCGACTCTGGGTCATGACCTGAAAACAAATACTGAATCTGGGTCATGACTTGAAGGCTAAAGATCTCAAGATATATGGCAGCGGCAGTTGGTTGCCATCCAGTTGGAGTTTATGTTGACCCGTCTCAGTCCAACCTCGGACGCGCGAGGAGCCCTTGGCCCTTGGCGGGAAGCTTCAGGCTCGAGGTGATTCCGCTGAGATGGTGAATTCCTTGGTCTGGGTGTCTGACAAATGCTGCTTATGTACAGCGTCAACAAGCGCATTCAAGGTGTTGACGTAGCGAAGCGTTCCAGCGTGGATCGATCGGGATGCGGGTCACTCTACCCAAGAAGCCGGCTCAGACGCGGACGCGATTGACGACCAAGAAACCCGCCATATCGAGCAAGCAGATTACGAGGAAGAGAGCGAAACACCCGAGGCAGCACTCGGCGGAGACGATCAAGGAGAGAGCATACAAGACTGGCAAAGGCTACTGCAGCGTGACGTGTCATCTGGCTGCAATATGCCCGAACCTTTTCGTGCGGCAGGAGATCCAGACAACTGCAAGGGTGATGAAGCAGATCCAAATGGAGACCTGGCACCTTGTAAACCTGCACACGCTCCGTTGCCTCGAGGAGGGCGAACCACTTCCGCTGTACGACGCGACGTTCTTCGACCACTACTGTGTAGGTGTCGCCGACATCTCTTCGTCAGGGTCACTGGCCAAGAAGGATTCCAAGCTGTGGAAGACAGTCTTGATATACCGACGTGAGCGAGAGCGGGCCGGATGCGCGGAGGCCTCTATTGTCGTGAATCTGCGTGAGCAGATGTACGAATTCCGATCGCAGATGGTTGTCAACTCTAGGGATGCTGCGCGAGCAGTTCCGGAAGAGGCTCCGGGCTTTCATTCAAGTGCGCTTCGCGACTGACAAGTCGACGATGCCAAAAAAGGACAAGAAAGCGCACCACAAGAAGCTCAAGTCTATCCTGAATGCCTGCTACAGTGCGAACCCCTCGAGCCTTCCTGAAGCTGACGACATGAGAAAGATGCTGACTCCAGAAGGCACTGTTTGGAGTGAGGCAACAATTCCGTGGCCCAGCAGGATCACGGAGAAGTCGAAGATCGTGTTTTACATCCGTCTGCTGTGGAGCTTCCAACTGGCAGTTGAGGAGCGAATGAGCACGGTACCTGGTGAGAAGGGAATTCGTGGCTTTTCGCTCTTCCTGTACTCGACATTATACGCTGTTGCACACGTGAAAATCAACGCGACGACCCTCTTCGGCATCTGTTTGTGCATCAAGAAGGACAAGGGCGTGCTGATGACAGACGTGTGGGGACTTGCTGACATTCCGTTCAACATGAAGTCATTCCAGCGAAATCGATGGGTAGTACTGCGAGCGGTATTCGAGGTCGGCCAATTCGAGACTCGTCAAGATGATTGTGATTTGACCAAGGACGCCTTTGCCAATCTCAGCACCAAAGAGAAGTACGAGAGAGCCGCGCACCTGTTTGCCAACCAAGTGACTTCGGACGGATACAGCGCGAGTGTTCTGCTATTCCGACCGAAGACTCCTGAAGAACTCAAAGGGGAAAAAGCGAAGGCCGAGACAAGCAATGAGCCTGAGTTTGCGCCTGGGTATATGCCAAACGTCGTCATTGAGCTGGACCTGGGCATGCAAACGATGTGCGCCGCTGTTCGCGAGGACCTTCGGCCCAGGAGGACCGCCAATCGAAGCGGAAGAAAAGGCTCACGCGGCCACCTCGGCAACTCCGCAAGAACCCGTCCAGACCGATCCGGGCGAAGAAGAAGCCACCCAAGCACCGGAACGGCCGCGATATCGTGAGCGTGAGTGCGGGCGAGTACTACCACATGGCCAATTTCAATCAGTTCCGCACTTGGCACGAAGGGCTGAAGGTTCGGCATCCAGCGTACGCGTCGGTCATCCGTGAGATGCCGTCATTCAAGACGGCGAGCTACGCAGTATACCTGGAGCGGCTGCGGTACTTCTGAGCGCATCTCCATGTCCTGTTGGCGTTCCACGCAGAGTGACCATTTCTCAAGTGGAAGTTCTTGCGGAAGCATGGCGCGTACCGCGTTCGACGAGATTGCAACGCGGATCGTGCCCACGCCAAGTTTGCTGACTTGTGTAGCATATGGGAACTGACGATCAAGCGGCGGGATCAAGGGTCACGCGCGGTGCCCCAATCAAGGGTTGAAGAAGGCGCTGGAGAAGCGCGCAATGGTGGTCTCCATGGACAAGTTCAGGACGAGCAAGTGCTGCTCGACGTGCCACCGCGAGATTTCCAAGGTCTTGTACCCAGTCGACGTGATGCTTGCGCAACGCAAGAAACGAAGAGGTCGAGTGATCGCGCGCAATCGCGCAGAGGTGCAGTTTGAGCTCCACATGTCCTCCGCTGCAACAACCCTTCCTGCGAAGCAGTGTTTTGGGACCGCGACGTGAACGCTGCCATCAACATGCTGGCTCTGCTGAAGTGCGCGCTATTGGGGCTAACTCGGCCAGTGGCTTTCGATCGAGCCTCCGCTCCACGTTGAGTTTGGACCATTTGCAAGATCGATGTCACGATGTGGGGACTGGAAACTCTCCACCCGGACCAGTTCGACAGAGCTGAAGCATCTCGGAGAGCGCAGATCAGTTTGTTTTTGCAAGGTGACAGCAACGGCCCCGAAGTCTGTGGTTAGAGATTACGCCTTTGTCTCGGTTGATCCCTCCTTCATTCATATCGCTTCTCACCTCGACACTCTCCCGTCGTCAACGTTCATCGACGTAGAAGTTCCAGACGCAGACGCAGGCGTCGGCGCCGACGGACACGAGCTGCCGCTCGTCGGGGCTCCACGCGAGCTTGTTGACTGTCGACGAGTGGCCCATGACTGCGGACGACGCGAGCAGCGAGAGCCGAGCCACGTCGTACACGCGCAGCTCGCTGTCGTCGCCGCCCGCAACCAGGAAGCGGCCCGAGGGTGAGACGCTCACGCACGTGAAGCGCGGCCGGCGTGACTCGGTGAACGCCACGACTGGGTCCTGGACGTCGCAGTCCCACATGAGCAGCCGGCCGTCCGCGCCGGCGGTCACGATCTCGTTCTCGCTGTCGAGACGCTGGGCGATGCCGTGGAAGGCGCCATCGCGCACCTGCTGCGCCATGATGCGGCGCTCGCTCTTGAGGTCGTAGATGAACAGCGCCTTGTCGAGCCCGCACGAGTGCACGATGTTCGGTCGGCGCACGTCCGCGAGCACCTCCGAGACGGCGCGCGAGTGCTCGTGGAACTGCAGCACCAGCTCGCGCGTGGCCAGCGACCAGACGCTCACGCCGCCGTCGCTGGCGCCGCTGACGGCAAACTTGCCGTCCACGCTGCTCGCGATGCTCGTGACCTCTCCTCGGTGGGCATTGGCAATGTGCCACTTCTTCTGCACGCTCTGGGCGTCGAACGCGCGGATCCAGCCGTCTGCCCACCCCGTGAGCAGCGTGGACGTTTTGGTCTGCGTGATGCTGAGCCCCGCGACAGTCTCGGTCGCCATCGCCCGCAGCGAGTACGTCGACAGGTCCCACAGCCGCACGGATCCATCCAGGGAGATGGTCGCGACGGCCTCACTCGAGTCGCCGAAGGCGCAGGCCGTGACGGAGCCCAGGTGGCTGCTCGCGAGCTCAGAGACCTCGAGCGTCGACGTGTTGACCACGTATGTCTTCCCTGCGGTCGTGCCGGCGAACAGCTGCGCGCCGCCCGGGGTAACGGAGATGCTCGTGATGCCCCCGACGAGCTGCACCTGGCCGATCAGGCTCCACTCGGCGCCCCGCCCCACGAGCTTCTTGAGCACGCCGTCTCCCGCGCCGACGTAGACGAATCCCGTCGAGCGGCAGGCCGCTAAGCTGTGCACTCCGTTGCGGGACACTGGCAAGGCGTCGCGGTAGACTTGCGCCTCGGTGCTGAAGACGACCAACTCGCCCGCCATCGTGCCCGCGAGCAAGTCCATGGACGGCGCCGCCACCGCCGCGCACAGGTAACTCCGCGCAAGGCCGACGTTGGGCATGGCCAGCGGAGACAGCTCGAGCTTGTACTGCATGCCGGCGATGTCGTACGCGAGCTCGCCCAGCAGCAGCTGGCTCGAGTGCGCGAGCGTGAGCGTGTACTTTGGCCGGCGCGCCTTCTCCTCCATGCGGCCCCAGTTGAGGATGGTCGCGGGTGCCGGGAACGGCTTGCTTAGCACCAGCTCCGAGGTCTGCGCCGTTGTTCATGGAGCAGAGGCATCGCATTAGACCCGACGGACAGTGGTCTGCTCCTCCCAAGCATGAACGCACCCTCATATCCCACAACATGACGCGGCAGTCCTCCGAGGAGGCGGCGAGGAAGTGGTCGTCCGGAGAGAAGGCCATCTGCAGCACCGGCCGGCGGAAGCCCTCGAGCGAGAACACTTTGCGCCGCGCAGCCAAGTCCCAGACGACAATGGCAGCGCCTGCATCCGGTCGACGGCGAGACGGCAGCTGCGCCGACGCTAGCATGATCCCCGTGCTGGACACGCTGAGCGCGTTGATCTCCTCGTCGTGGGCTCGCAGCAGCTCCTGCGCGTGGCTCTCGTGGATCTTGCCCAGCACCACCGCCGCACCCATACTGGCACCGAATAGAGCAGCATGAGTGCACGACAACCAACATGCCAGCGGGCAAACAGTCCGCGATCCCACCACGTGATGAAGCCGTCAGGGTCGGTCGGGTGCGCGTGCACCGTGGCCTTGTTCTTGCCCGTGAAGCCGCTCATGTGCTCCAGTTCGATGGTTGCGATAGGCGCTGCCTCCATCTCGCACTGGTTACCGGTCCCGAACTCGTACTGGGACTGGAAGCCGCTCCCCATTGGGCCGGCGCTGTACGTGGCAGGCATGCCCATGGGGATGGCTTTGCCGTCGCGGAAGCCGCTGCCCCCAAGCGCGGCGCTCGGAGCGAACAGCTCGGGGTCGACGCCCCTGCCCTGGCGCTGCATCTGCAATCTCCGTGTTGGTCGGTGCGAGGGGATTGACGTGGAGACTGGTGGGGACGACGGAGCAGGAAGTGTTGGCGGGGGTGGAGCTATCTTTGGAATGGGTTCAACGTCGTTTCGAGGGGGTGAGGACTTTTGTGGAGGCTGAATGAAGAGTTTTGAGTCAGGCAGTTGGATATATCACTATAATTAATTATATGTCAAATATGGTGAATGATTATGTTATACTGTGAGGTTTTTCACTTGTATGATAACCTGTGGGAATGGATATTGCGCAACCGTCCGGTTGTTGATGGGATCAGCTGATGTTATTGGCTGGAGGACCGGCCAGGTGGCGTTTGTGCCCAATCAGCGTGTGATGTGTAACGCCTTGGCCTACCCCTACATCGTTTCACTGTACGGTTGATAAAATACCTGCGATACATGGTAAAATAACCGATAAATATCAGGAATACGTAAGTTACGGCGAAGATTGAGCCAGCGCCAGCGTCCAATTGACGCCGTCAAATAACGGCCGCGCTGGATATCCGCACTTGTTGCGTGCGGACAGCTCATGCGGCGGAGTGAGCCGCGTGATATCTGGTATCGTGCGATTGCCTTTCCGCCGCTGCCGCGCCCTTTCGTCGTTCAGTGAGTCGCTCCTTGCTCAGCATGGAAGAAAGAAAAACACTGTGCCTCGAAGGGGCCAAATTGCCTTTGTGCTGCCGTTATATAACCGAAATATAAACCGAGGAAAGGGAAAGAAAGAACCGGGACGGCGAAGATTGAGGCCCGCTCGCTCGCTCGCCGCGCACGTTCGTCGTGGCGGGATTTCTATACACTTGGAGTCGCGGGCGAGGCGTCGGATCGAGCGCCGCCGAGCAGCATTCTCAGCGCCACCATCGCCGCGGCCATCCTCGAGCCATCCCTTGCGGCCGCGCCTGCCTGCCTGCCTCTCCACCTCCGGGCGTGGACGACTCCCTGCCGGACGTAATTTAAGCTTCCCGCCCTCCAGACTCCCTGCGGGGTTACACCGCGCGCGGCGGAGGTTACCCTTGCCGACCTGTCCCAAGCGCCAACAAGAAGAAAGGGGGGTCCTGCGGTCCCGCCCCGCCATCCCCAGTCCAGGCGAGTCCGTCCATACTGAAGCACAGACACGGCCCCAAGATGCTGCGCGCCAAGCACATGGGGTTCAAGAGCGTGCGCCGCGTGGAGGTCAAGGCGGAGACGACGACGCCCGGGGAGGTGCGCGCGACGACGGACGCGACGGGCGCGCGCGTAGGCGCCTCCCGCGGGCGGCGCACGCTTCCCCGGCTCGAGTTCACGGTGGACGAGGACGGCGCCGTGCTGCACGGCCCGCAGCGCGGCGCGTACCCGCTGTTCGCCAGCGCGGCGCTGTCGGCGGCCAACCCGCCGGTCGGGTCTGGCGCGGACGCGGCCCAGCTGGAGCGCGAGCTGGCCGCCAGCTTCCAGGCGCTGCACATGCGCGACTTCCCGGCCGCCGCGGCCGCGGACGAGCTCGAGCACGAGAACCAGAACGAGCACGAGAACGAGCAGACGCGCCGGCTGTCGGGCGACCGGGACGACTCGACGGGCGCCGTGGACGGCGAGGAGGACGACGGCGAGGAGGACAGACAAGAGCCCAAGGCGCCCGCGATGAAGGAGTGCATCCTGAACGACACGCGCGCGACGACGCTGGCCATCAAGTACGACCGGTCAGTGAGCAAGTTCGTCTGCGGGTCGTCGATCGAGCGCTTCTCGGGCCACACGGGCGTGTGCCGCGTGCTCGGCAGCAAGAAGTACCCCATCATCCCGCACAGCCTGCGCATCGGCGACCTGCTGCGCATCGGGTCGGTCGGCCTGGTCGTGTGCGAGCTGAACCGCACGGCCAGCGACGAGACGCTCGAGGCGCTGAGCGAAGACGAGTACGAGTTCCTCAAGGAAAACTACCTCAGCCTGCCGCTGCAGCAGACGTTCCACCCGACCGACTCGCACGGCCACCGCCTTGACGACGACGAGGACGGCAACGAGCACGAGCACGACGACGACGACAAGGAGGAGGAGGACTGCGCGCGCACGCGGCGCGTCGGCGGCGAGACTTCGGACGAGGGCGAGTCGGAGGAGGACGGCCGCGCTGGCCGCGACTCGGCCGGCGGCGGCGGCCCCAACGGCTCGGCTGCCAACGGCACGCGCGCGCTCGGCGTGGCTGGCATGGTCGGCAAGCGCTTCTGCTACATTTGCTACGACGGCGACGACGAGCCGGAGGAGAACCCGCTGGTGGCGCCGTGCAACTGCAAGGGAGACACCAAGTACGTTCACTTGGAATGCCTGCAGCGCTGGAACAACAACCTGGACGCCGAGGGCAACAACCCCAACCAGAAGGTGTGCGCCGTCACCAACACGGACGGCCTCGACGTGTGCAGCATCTGCAAGGCGACGTACCTGACGAGCGTGCGGCTCGATGACGGGCGGGTCGTGTCCCTGCTGGCCAAGAAGCTGCCGCCGCCGTACGTGACGTTCGCCGTCGTCACGCAGCACGAGACACGCAACCGGTCCACCGCACTCACCAACACGCGCTTCCAGCTCAGCTTTGCCAAGTGAGTGTTATTGTCTGCATGATGGTGCCCTTTGGGTATGAACTGACGCCGCCATAACCTGCGCAGCCTTCCGCGCGGCCAGCAGTACCTGACCATCGGTCGCTCGACGACCAACAACATGACGCTGCGCTACCGAACGGTCTCGCAGCTGCACGCCAAGATCAAGTTTCAGGATGTACGTTCGTCGCATGGCCTGATGGAGATGGCGTTGGTGTGCTTGCGGCTCTAACTTTGTGTTTGGCGCTGCCACTGTCCACCTCGTGCAGGGTCACTTTTTCCTCTGCGATGCGTCGAGCTCCAACGGTACGATGCTGTTCCTGAGCAAGCCGCTCGAGCTGGACTGGAACAAGACGATGCACGTCAAGATTGGCCGCACCATCTTGACGCTGAAGTCCAAGAAGAAGTGGAAGTGGACTGGTGCAGCGGAGGACGGAGCGGATAGCGATGGCGGCGAGGCGGTGACGTCCCCGCGAGCGAGTGGGCTCGGCACGCCTCGCGAAGGCGGGGACCTGACGCCTCGAATTCACTTTGCGAACGCGTTCGGCTCGTCGACCACACCTCGACGCCCCGGTCTCAACCGCTTCGAGTCGGACGGCGTGTTGAACGACCCAAGCGCCGAGCTGCTGTCTTCCCCTTTCCGCGGATCGATCGGCGCGTTCCCTCCGGGCTCGAACCATCCGCAGCCGACCGGTTCTCTGCTCCGCGCTGGCCACGACGTGTCTCCGTCGGCGGAGGCGCCGGAGATCCCGGAATCGTTCAGCCTCAGCGAGATCGACGACGACTCGCCGACGCGCGACAACCAAGAGGCGGGCGGCCGCTCGACGTCGGCGTACCGCCCGTTCCTTCCGGGCAACCTCCGATCCAGCTTCCCGGACGCGTCCGGGACCACGGTGAGCCCCGCGCCGCTGGGGCTGCTGCAGGGTCGCGTCGCGGACTTGCCGCGGATGCGCAATGAGCTGCGCCAGCGCCGGGACCACGTCCTGTTCGACCTGGTCGAGTCGCTAGCCCGCGTGGACGCCGCGGCCGCTGCTCCTCACGCGGCCGCCATGCTAGCGTCACCCCGCAGCGGCTCGAGCCCCGCGGTGGCGGCGAGTCTTCCTGAGCAGGAATAAGTTACGATTATCGCGTTTATGGTGCAAAAAGAAATCGCTAAGCGACAACCTCAACGCCCGAGTTGACGGGCTGTCCACTGGCCACCTCGAAAGGCACCTGTGAACGCTTGTCGAGGCAGACTCCAGCTCTGGAAAGCGCACGCGGTCACGGTCAGCCGCGGCGCTCGCAGTCGGGAAGTAGCACCAGCATGTCTTCGAAGCGCACTTGCGTCGGCGAAGACGGTCGTCCGGAGCTCTTCTTCACGTGGCGGCATGTAAAGCGCTGGCGAGCCTCTTCTCCGCGTTGGAGGCGTTGAAGTCGCGCTTGGTTCTCACGCGT
>JAADYH010000910.1:0-12747 GCA_023338125.1 Phytopythium aichiense | reverse complement strand
CGGTTTGCGGGTTAAAATACGGGTCCAATCCGAAAACCCGGGCTGGAACCCGCGACCCATTGAACTGACCTTCACTCTGCGCCACCGGAGTTTTTCTGATACCAAGGCGACGCGGTCAATATCAACGTGGTCAATATGCATGACAGAGCGCGTCGACGCTCAGAATGACACTGCGTATTCCGTCTGTTGGCCGGATGAACACCTTCGCCTGGCCACCTTCCCTCTGTGCTTTAGGCGTCGGAATGGACTTTTGACAAGATAATCACTTTGAAATGGAGATGCATTTCTATGGCCTCAAGCCTCGGCGCAGGGCACGTACTCGATGGAGGAAATCTTGCCGTCGAGCGTCTGGCCGCTCGAGCCGACGCTCAGGTCCTTACTGGAGGCCGAGAACCGCTTCGAGAGGCCGGCGGTGCTCTGCTTGCCGCTCGCGCGGCCGTTGAAGCCCTCGCCCTCGTACGCGACCACGTAAAAGTCGCTGCCCGGCGCCTTGAACAGCAGCACCTCGTGGAACTGCTGGCTGTACGTGCTCTCGACGGCCGTCGCACTCTTGGTGTAGCAGCGACCGAAGTGCGTTGCGTCGACGACCGTGAGGAAGCACGCACGGCCCGCCGGCTCGACGTACAGCTCCTGCACCACCGAGTCGTAGCCTGTGGCTGCCACGTCCGACGTGATGCTGTCCACCTGCTCGTCGTACGGCGGCACCGTCACGCGGACGTTGGCCACCAAGTCGCAGTCGTCGGCCGTCGTGAAGAACTTGACGCTGCCGATGGTCGACGGCGCCGCGATGGGCGACACTGCGGTGCAGGACGCCGAGCGCTTGCCGACGCAGTAGGACTCGCCGCCGTAGTTGACCTCCTCGTAGAAGCACACCTTGCACGTGTCGGCGGGCGTCGCGACAGGGAACGCGCGGCCCTGGAACGACGACACCCACGTCGACGTCGCGTTGGACGAGTCGCTCTGGCTCGGGGTGCCCGCGGCCACCAGCGACCCAGAGAGCAACAGCGCCGAGGCGATCGAGACGGCGAGAGAGCGGACCATTGTTGGTGTCGGGGGTTGGTGGGTGGATGTGCGCCGACGATGATGATTCGAGAGTGAGGACGAAGGAGGGCGAGGCGGTGCTTACCGAGCGACGACGAAGTCCGCGCGGTTAATCGCAGACCGGCGGGCGGAACAGCAGCAGCATCGGCAGATGGCCGACGTATGTGGCGATTGGAACTCGTTCCGCACGCGACCGCATCCTCTGCTGCATATGGAGCCGACCAGGTGAGTGATAGAGCGCAGAGTATAGGTCCGGCACCTCTGTCCGCGGCATCTGGTCGCGCTGTTCGAACAACCGGCCGCTTCCTGTGGCGCACGAACAGGAGACGAGCGTCAAACCGCTGCTGGTCATCACCTGCCGCGCCTCTGGACTATACCATGCCGGGCTTCGTCCGTCAAGGATTCAAGCGCGACCTCTCCGTGCACAAGCACCTGTGAGTGACATGGCGCGCTGAACACTATCCAGCCATCAACACGCCCGAGCAGCAGCGTCTCTACCTGATATGCGCCGCGAGCTTGGGCTGGTTAGACGCCCGCCGATGCCGCCAGAGCACGCGGACCCGGACTCGCTACCAACATGAACGCCATTCCCGCCTTGTTTCTGTTATCGCGGTGTGTTGTCACCGCCTCTATCTGGAGCTGTACTGCCGCTTGAGGTTCTCGTAGTGCGCGAGCTCGGCCGGCGAGACCGACGGCACGACCGACGCCAACGCCGACAGGAAGTGCGACTGCCGCACGGGCACGCGCAGTTCCTCGGCCGGCAGACGGTTGAGCAGCATGCGCACCGTCATGGGGCTCGACGAGTAGCAGTCCGCGGCGTTGATCTCCTCTGTGCATCAGATCACGACAACACGTCAACGCTGCTCTCGCATGCCAGACACAACACCCGCAAGACTCACCGATCTGACGGTCCAACTCGTCGACGCGGTCCTTGAGCGCCGCAGCCAGCGCGCTGGAGCTCAGCGCGTAGAAGTCAGCGCCTGTGAAGTGCAGTGGGCACTGCTCCACCACTGCCTCGAGGTCGACGTCGTCCCCCATCGTGAACTTGCGCGTCTGCGCCTTGAGCACCTTGAGCTGCGCGGGCCGTTCGCTGCAAATGCCGAGGTAAAGCAGCCGGTCAAAGCGGCCAGGGCGTAGCAAGCCCGTCTCCAACAGATCGGGGCGGTTGGTTGCGCCGATGACGAACACTTGGTCGTTGCCGCCGCCGCTCAGGCCGTCGATCTCCGTCAGAAGCTGCGAGACCACTCGGTCCATGACGCCGCCAGAGTCCGACCCGCGGCCGCGCATCGGGGCCAGCGAGTCCAGCTCGTCGAAGAAGAGGATGCAGGGCCGGCAGCTTCGCGCTTTCGCGAACACTTGGCGCACGTTCTTCTCGCTCTCACCAATGTACATATTGAGCAGCTCGGGTCCCTTGACGCTGAGGAAGTTGAGGTTGCACTCCGTCGCAATGGCTTTCGCGAGCAGCGTCTTGCCCGTTCCCGGAGGTCCGTACAGCAAAATACCCGAGCGTTGGCGCACGCCACTTGCAAACAGCTCTGGGTGGTTGATTGGGAGCTGAACGACGTCGAGGATCTCGTCCTTGACATCTTCCAAGCCTCCAACGTCCGACCACTTGACATTCGGGATCGATGCGTTGCTGACCTTGGAGTTAGATGACGATTGCGCCTGCTGGTTCTTGATCGCAGCCTCAAGGTCGTCAGCAGTGACAGCCAACTCAGTCGTAACTTCTCCTGCATCGGTTGCTGTTAACAGCTCGAGGATATCCTCGCCGTCTGCATCGTCACTCTCGCCGATCGCTCGATGCACGGTCAACGCTCCAGCGTCCGCAACAATAGACGAGAGCTCGCCGTACGTCCGACCAGCAGTCAGCTGCGCCACCTCCTTCAGGTCCACATCGCTCGACAGGCGCACCGACGAGACGACGTGACGCAAAAAGTCGACGCGGCCGGAGAGATCGGGGGCTTCGAGCTGCATCTCGTACAAGAAGCATTGGCGGATGTACTTGGGCACATCGCTCTTGTCCTCCACACACGCGATGAGCGGGATATTGTGGTTGTGCTGGCTCAGCGTGCGGATGCACTCAGAGAGCGCAGCACCAATGCGCAGCTCGGCCTCATCGTTTTCTTTGTCCACTGGGAAGAAGTGGCTGATGTACAGCAGGCACGGAGACAATGCGCGAGCCTTGACGACTTGCTCGCGGACGTTTTCCAACAAGTGGAGCTCGGACTGGCCTGTCAGCTCGGTGAACGGCACCTCAACGACCAAGATGCCCAAGTACTTGGCTGTCTGGTAGACGAGTGTGCGTTTCCCGACACCCCGGGGTCCACTGAGAAGGACAGACGTTGGGATGTCGCACAGCAGCGACGGGTACAGCACGTCGTACAGCTTGTTCACTGCCGGCGTCGGCAGTGATGTGTCGATTGGCGCGGGCAACACACGCGCTGCGTCGTGGTATCGGCAGTACGACAGGAACTTCTTGATGCTCGTTTCGTCCGGGGCTGACGCCGACACTGGTGTTCCTTGGACGAGCTCGGTGCCTTCTGAAACGGTAAGGGCGATGGCAGAGCTCCCGCCTGCCTCGAGCTTTTCGACCCGGAAGAAGACCAGGGATGTGTCTACATTCAGCGTCGGGGGCGTCAGCACTGTCGACGCCGCTGATGGGACCAGCGAGTCTGTGTCGGTCGAGCTCTTGACGAGGTACGCAGCCGGGATGTCAATGGGTTTGTATGGCGCATACGAAGCAGCGGCTCGCGCATGCTCACTCCCGCTCAGCGCGTGCGTCTGCGAGGTCTCCCGCAGCACAACAGCAAACACGTCGCCCGTCTGGAGAACCTGTGCGGACCCAAAGAAGCCTCGGATGGCCTCCAGCAGCCCATCGGAGCGTTTCATGCTGGCGTGGTCGCTGCACGACAGGCTGGACACCAGTAGCGGCGCGATCAGCGCGTAGGCAGCCGGCGCCGGGTGCTCTTGGTGCTTTCGGCGGAACAGCGACGGCATGAGCGACGCAGGGGCCGATGACGGGGACAGGCCGAGCTCCTGCGACGACATGGCACGGACAGAGACCTGCAAGTGCTCGTCCACGAGTATGAGTGTGCTGGTGTCATCATTGGGAGTGTGGAAACTCGTACGAACGCACCGTCACTGTCACATGGCTAGCCTTGATAGCGTGGATCGAGATCCCGAGGTTGAAGGCCAGCAGCGGGGACAACGTCACGTCCGCCACGGTCTCGCTGGCGTCGGTCGCGTCGTCCTCCTCCAGCGCATAGGCGTCCTCGGAGGAGACCAACACGAGCCGCGCGGCGTGCGCGCGGCCCTTGAACTCAACGGCCACGAACGATCCATTGACCACGCGCAGGCGCCGCAGTAGTGCCACGTCGGCCGTCGCCGCGAGCGTCAGCGCGTCCTGGACGCCGAAAGGCGCACCTACTGTTGCAGTCTCCCCAGCGCACCCCGGCGCTCCGTGACGCCGCGGAACCTGCTCCGAGCCCCACACGTGAGCGCGCACCACCGCTATGCCTTCTGCTTCGTTTGGTTCGCCGTCAGAGCCATGGGCGCCGCCACCACGCGCGAAGGATGAGACCCACATGCAAGCGTCGACCTGTCTTGGCGAATGTATGAATGTGCGGCTTGCACTTGCTGCCGCAGCGAAATGATACGCAAACGAAAACCTGACGCGTGTCGCGCGAAGGTTGCTCGAACGGAACCTACCGGGTTTAAACCGGTATCTTTGCGGTACAAGCACGCTTGCCGTTTCTAAACGCCCCGCGGCCCGATTGAAACAGGGGGGTTCGGCACCAAACGGAAACAGAGTGAAGGTCGCGTAGAGTTGATTTTTGTATGTGTCTGGCCGTTTGCTTGGAATAGAAACGGGTAGAAATGAGTAGAAATGAATAAAAATGATTGCAGGTTCCGCTCCTCATTCCTGGTGATATACCAGTATACCGGTAGTGGGGAGAACCATGGTGGCGGCCGCCCAATATTGGATCTCGAAGCCAAGGTTGGAGAGAAAGAAGAAGCAAGCATGAGCAAGGTGGCGGACAAGAAGAAGCTGGCGGCGGGCGGCAAGGACGCGGCGGTGGCCGAGAAGACGCCGGCGCTGATCCTCGTGACGGAGGAGGACGACGAGTTCGAGGAGTTCGAGGACGCCGAGTGGACGGGCCAGGCCGAGGAGAAGGAGGCGCACATCAAGCAGCAGTGGCAGGACGACTGGGACATCGACGATGCCGATGACGACTTTTGCAACCAGCTGCGCAAGGAGCTGCAGAAGTCCGCCTAGTGCGGTCTGCCTGTGTAAGCAGCTGCCGGTATGCAGCCTGACCCGGTCAAGGGAGGCGCGAAAGGGACTCGAGAGACGGGAAGACGCGTCCTGAAGGCGACACTGAGGCGAGGAGGATCGGAACGCGACGTGCTTCCTGATCATGGAGACGAGCAGAGAGAGCGCAAGGACGGAATACACGCTGCGTGCTGGCTGGCGGCTCGCTGTTACGGATCGCGGTGCTCGTTCGCTCGCTTAGCCCTCGTGTGGTTGGTTCCCTCTATCGCCCGACGCCTCGGGCTCTCCCTTACATACGCGCGGCGCCGCTCCTTGTCCGTCCGTTTGTCCGTGCACCGCTCACTTCTTGAGGTGCTCGGGCGGCGACGGCGTGTACGTGGCGTCGCGCTTCCACTCGGGCACGTACTGCTTGAAGCGCTCGTGCTCCTCCTCCTCCTCCGTGTCGAACAGCAGCTCGGGCGAGAAGTCGTCGTCCTCGGCCTCGTCCTCGGTCTTGGCCTCGGCGTCCACAGCGACGGCCTTGGCAGCAGCGGCGGCGGGCTTGGCGCTCAGCACGGCCTTGATCTGGTCCAGCGACGCGCGCGTATTGAGCAGCTTGTCGAGCGGGTCGCGCACCTGGAAGGTCTGGAAGCGCAGGATGGGGAAGCTGTTCTTGAGCTTGAGTTCCAGCTCGTGCAGCACGGCGGGCGACGTGTTGAACTGCGAGACGACGAGCTTGCCCTCGTAGTGGCGCTGTAGCTCGCCCCACCGGCGGTCCTCGACGCCGTAGCCCAGGCGCTTCTCGCCGCGGTTCTCGGTCGCGCGCACCACGCCGCCGTGCGACGTGATCAGCCGCGCGCACTCCTGGAACACGGCCGCCACGTCCTTGGGCGTCGCCTTGAGGTTCGTGAGCAGCACCTGCTTGTACAGCGGCATGACTGCGGACGACGAGGCACAGGCACAGGCAGAGACAGAGACGCAGGCGGCAAGCAGCAGCACTTGCGGTCGGTTGATTCCTCCCGAGGCTTTGAGCCGCTCATTCGA
Organism: Phytopythium aichiense; assembly: GCA_023338125.1. NCBI lineage: Eukaryota > Oomycota > Peronosporomycetes > Pythiales > Pythiaceae > Phytopythium > Phytopythium aichiense. The sequence continues at coordinate 6,410 of JAADYH010000910.1, read as the reverse complement.
CCGACCAATGGCCACCGATTCATTTTGGCCAATGGGAAAGGGGTATTTTATTTTCAGCCTGTAAAAGAGTAGGGATGAGAGATAATGATGGATTTCAACGATGAGAAGGTTGTGATTGGATGAAATAGGCTGGAAGGCGAAACGACGCTGAACTTGAAGGTCGAGTGATGATAGCAATGACACGAATTCGAACCGAGTGCACAGCGTTGACACCGCTTTTCAGCTGAATGCGGCGTCGCACTCCAGGACTTGACGGCCACCAGTCAGGGCTACCTCGCGCCTCGGCCGTCCACGAGATCTAATAGCGAATACAACCGAGGTCCAAGACCTTGTTAGGCGCCTCCGCGGTCGAGCAGCGCGCTTCCGAGGCAGCCAGTTGCTCTGCACCCGCCCCATTGATCGGCTGGACGCACTGTTGAGCGTGTTGATCGAGTAACCAATTGATTCAACCCTCGCCGACATTACAGAGACGATCAAGGACTACAACGTGGTGATCTGTCAACAAAATCACTATCATGCGATGCTCTACCGAGTCGCGACGAGTCAGCACCTCATCGAGCAGGTATACCGCGCGAACTTGCGCATCCGCGCCATCTACGAGAACGTCAGGATGGAAGTGGACCCTGGGCAAGTGAGCACGTGGCGTGGAACTTTTAGCGCCGGCTGCATCGAGCAGGAGCAATGGCTGTCGGGTGAGGCGATTCAAAACACCGCCGAGCAGCTTGCACACCAGTTTCACGGCAACGCCGATAAGATCATCAAGGAGATGCTGGCTATGATCAACAAAGAGCTCCAGCAATTATACGATGAGTTGGACGACGAGTCGGACGAATTTCTACTGAGAGCTTCGCCGGAGATGCTCAGCCTGAAGCATAGGACGTTGACGACGCCAATTGACGCTGACGCAGCCTTCGATCCCGGTGAAATAGGTTCATGGTACATCCCGGCGGAGGCTACCACATTTCACAGACAAGTGACTCTCCCCGGCGGCTCCATTGGAACAGCCTACGCTGAATCATGCATTGTCGAGGGTGTATGGCGCGAGAACGTGGCGATCAAGATCCTTTATGACATCGACACCGAGGAGGCACTTTTGAGAGAATGCCGCGAGTTGACCAAAATCCACCACCCTCACGTCATTGAGACGCTTGGCTTCAACCACATCTCCAAGAAGAAGTTCATCTCGTCCAGACTGGCGCTTGGAAGCAGCCTAGCCACGTTCTTCAAATTGGAGAGCAACCGCGAGCTGCTATGGGACAAGTTCCGCCAGGCGGCGGACGGCCTCGCGTTCCTGCATGCGAATGGCATTGTACATGGAGGGCTGAAGGGCAGAACATCCTGCTGACGGAAGAAGGTGTTGTCAAACTGAGTGACATCGGCTTAGCGTCGATCCGCAACCGCTCCGGGTTCTTTCAGGCAGAGAAGGTTCATACGACTTTGCTGCTCGTTGGATGGACCCGGAGACGCTCACGCAAGCTGTGAATGCCGTCGACTACACCAAATCAGACGTGTACTCGCTTGGTCTCTGCATCGTCGAGGCAGTCACGAAGGAGCTTCGGTTTGCAAACAAGGACCGGGCCGAGACCATCTATTCCAAGCTGGAGAATGAGTAGTTCGAGCGGCCTGACGGGTTTGATGACGATGAGTGCGCTCTCGTGTCGCGCATGGTCGACAACGATTCAGCGGCACGTCCAACGGCCGAGGACTTGGTCGAGTTGATGTTGTGTCTGGAGCAGCGGAACCCTCGCGACGCCAGCACAATTCTCAGTGAAAGCGAGCCTTCAGGCAGCTGCACTGTGTGCGAGCGAAAACCCCCACCGACGTACCGATTTTGCGGCGGCTGCGGACATCGACTCGTATCAACCGCCAGAGCGTGAGTGCTCCACCGTGGTGCTGGGAGGAGTTTGAGCTGCATATTTCGACAGGTTGGTGCCGCAGGACTTGCCTGAAGAACGTTCAAGTGTGAAGAATGTTCAAGTGTGAATGTTGAGGTGGTGACCGACCAAGCAAGCTGGACTTGCGTGGAAAACATTCTCCGCCGACAGACTGCATGGACCATCCTCAAATTGTCCTCCACCCTTCTCTGATCACGAACCAACACTTTGGGGTCCCCCAAACTATCTCAATTCGGCCTTCCGGAGTGCGTGGGACGAAGGGCAACAACAAAAGTCGGAGAGGAGGAACTCGATACTCGACACGCACAGCACACGGAAAGCCTCGCCTTCGTGGCCTTTTCCGATTTCTACTCATCGTCACCAAGTGTGACCAAGGTCAGCCTCAAGTTGTCCACGCCAAACGACTGAGGGTAACTGTTGACGTTGAGTGAGTCGATGGTGAGCTCTCATAGGTTTGCTGGATTCAATGCTGGCAGACCCCACACTACTGTTGATTGCCTCCGCGACTTTGCAGGCAATTCACAAGGTAACCAGTCGCTATGTGGACGTTCCATTGATCGCTTTAACCTTCTTCGGGCAGCAGTGAGCGACATGGACATCTCTCAGCAACGTCTGGCCCAAGCGAACTTTGCCGAGGCCATCGTCGACAACTACAAGGTGCTGCACGGTCAAGATGACAAGCCTTGCGTGCTCTTCTGGCCAAATGCGAGCCATCGCCCAGTGGAGCAGGTCTACCGAGTGCATTTGTGGATCAAATCTTTCAATGGGATCTTGGAATGGGAAGTGATACTGGAGAGCGCGTGGCGGAACAACTGCGTCTCAGATGATTCCTTTCAGAAGGAACGCCTGCATGATAAGGTGCCGCTGCGATGCTTCAATTCTGACATGAAGCGGCTGACTTTTGCCTGGTGGGTGGAGCAATGTGCCCAGTGTCGCGAACAGAAAGGCTGATGGCGCACAAACCGTTCTTCCACGATTATGAGGTCAGGAATGGGCTGGTATGCGCCGTGGGTTCGACCTCTCGAGTGAAACGGCAAGACTGTGTGACAGACTCTGGTGGTGGCAGCACGCAAGAATATCCAATCTTGATGTTCAGTTCGGGCTCCACTGCTCAATTCAACTTGTTCCCGCATGCTGGAATGAAACGCGGAAACGTGTGGATGAGCCAGCCGACCAGTCGAAAGACCGATGTGGGTCAAATGAAACGGTGTCAGTGATTTTGCCACTCAATGCCAGCTCAACATGTCTGTGCCACAAAGTCATCGTCAGGGAGTCTCGTGAAAAGGCTGTCGCTCCGCCTGGATATTCTTTTCATGACGTATAACGTCGATGTCGACTGGCCACACGAGCGCTGGAATGGCTGTTCATCCCAGCAGTGAACCCAGCCCAGCGGTGCCGCTTCCTCTTGGGAATTCTTGCATTCAGTCTCGGTTCCTTCGTCGCATCAGTTCCCGAGTCACAAGCCAATTTGCCGCAGCCAAGATGGATCTCGCCCTAACTCTCGACGTGCAGAACATGAGCGATGACAAGCTGCTACAGCAAGAGAAGAAGCTGAACGAGAGTTGGGTGCGCTACACGACCAAGAGTGTCTGCGGGTCGACCTTCGGCGCATTCGGGGCTGTTGCCACACTTGGAATGTCACTGTTCATCACCGGACCAATCGTGAGCAATAACATTTACTGGACCAGCTACTACGGCTCGCAATGCAACCTTTGCACGGCGGAAGTCAAGCGGCGGGGGCTTAAATCTCTTCAAACGAACTACGGCGGAATCACGGCCGGCATTGCGACGACGATTGCGGTCGGTGCGGCTTGCGCGGTGATTCCTTTCGCGGATGGCGTTCAAGAAGCAGTGGTAGCTGCTGCCGAGTATGCGGTAATTCCGCTCGAAAACGGCATCGAGGTGGCTGAAGCGGCCAGTACGCATGTTCAGTCTCTGGCTGATGGCGCCGATCGAGCCATTGATGAAGTGATCGAAGCTGCGCAAGCGATTCATCCAGGCTCGGATGTCGAAGCTCTCCACGAATCTCTCAGTGCTGTCCCTCTGGATTCTGTTGAGCGACTGGCGCTCGAACAGATTGCTGAGATCTCCCAAGATATCTCCGTGATACTGCCGGACATTGTCGAAGTGTCCATAGTGACTGCGGGTTCTCATGCCATCTTCATTGGCTGCGAATCTCTCGTCGGAGTTGACCTCACTCGTCAAGCCAAGAAGGACATGGCCAAATATGTGATGCTGCGAATGGAGAACCTGGACGAGGAATCGTCTCGGAAGATCGCCGAGGATATTTTTGCTGAGCCTGTCAAGTTTGCCACGAAGTTCAAAGACCTTTCGGACGCGGAATTGCGGCTGAAAGAGCTCGAACTGATGACAACAGTCTCATCACGCTTAGCGTCGCTGGGCTGGACCACTGGAAAGATTGCGACCACATTGCTGGGCAACCCATTTGCCTTGGTGGTGCAAGCGCGCAGCACGTACTTGCTTCACTGTGAGCTGAGAGAATGTAGCATCGAAGCCAACCAGCGCAACCTACCGCCGCAGTACACTCAGAAGGTGTTTGACGCTGCCATGAGGGGCATCCTCGGCGCGGCAAAGGAACTTGCTCTACCGTTGGCTCTAAGAGGTGTCAAGTGGTACTTGGAGGCTCAATCGACTCCGTGATTGCGGGGCTCCACGCAAGTGCACAGCCTCCAACGTCATTTCCTTGTCTTTGATACGAATTTGTGTCTGTAATTCAGTCTTGGCAGCAAGTTCATACCATGGGACGCAAAGTCGTGCACTTTGAGCCGACGGAGTGCTTATGCAGACATCACCTGCCATCCGCTGACAATGTCCCCTGATGTTCAAACTCCGTCAGTCATTCACACTGTGGTCCGGACTTTGAGTTGTTGCTGGTTGACTTGGATAATCCTCATTGCTAATGCAAAATGCTCCGCATCAATGACTCGCCTCACCTCTTCCTCTAACTCGGTGCGATGCATGCGTTTTGAGGTTGAAGAAGTGCAAGCATCAAGGCAGCCAACTGAATGCGACTTGCAGTCACCGCTGCAGTTCAGGACGATGGCAACAGCGTTGGTGAACGTCGACGACAGTGCTAGCAGATCTTGTGTTCTCTCAGCGATGAAATCGCAGAGAGCTGAGCGTTTTGGACCTGGGACGAGAAGTGATTTATAGAGAAAACATAAATAGCAGCGAGTGACTTGCGATTGCATGTGGGCTGGCCCGGACGCGTGCGACATGTGCGTTGTCTGCGCAAAAGGATAGGACTGGGCCGCGCGTGTGTCCATGCAAATGAGCCCACTTGCTTTCAGAATGGGGTCGGTACCTACTTTCTTGTTTTCGGGATGCTTTTTTTCTTTTTTTCCTGATTTTTGCTCGAATCACGCTTTTTTCGGATGGTTGAGTGTCCGCGATCAGGTATCGACGGCTTCTCGGAAACCGTTCGAGAGGGTGCACATCCTGTCAACCGTATAGAAATCGTATACCTTAAGCAGCAAAAAGGTTCATGGTTCCAGTTGATGTTGACGTTTTGCATCAGCTTTGGAACAAATGGCCGGTCGATACCCGTCTTAAGTTATTGTCTAGTGACAGTGTTCGGTTTCCAGCATTTGGATAAGTCAAAATACGTTGTGGTGGACGCCTTCCATTTCCTATTTGTATATAAAATTGTATGTGGGTACAAATGTTGTAATGTCGAGTAATCCGACAAAAGGTGAAGGGATTCTCCGAAAAATGCGGTGTCTTTGTGCGTTCCGAGAATTCGTGATGACTCACCCTATTTTTGTTGCCACAACGTGACTAGCGGTGCATATGTACCCATGCAAAACACGGTGCGTTAGAAATAGGGAATCATTTAGAATATACTTCGGTCTTTCAGATTGTTTTCCCGAATCGTGTAAACGGTTTGAAAGGGGATTTTTTCGAGGTCCAAAATTCCGCCTTCCAACGGTCAGTTTTTGTTTAAAACACTAACCAGTTCGGAAATAGCCGGGAAGGTCCGGGCAATTATGTTGATATTTGTATGGAAGGGAGGAAAGGTGTATTTTTCACGCCGGACGACCGGGTGTTGCTTTCACACACTCGGCGTTTGTATGGAGGGCGGTGCGGCCCGTTCAAGTTCATGCGTTCTGCGGCCCACTCGGGTTCGAGCAACACTTGGCTTTTCTATGGAGGGCTGCGTGCCGGTTAATGTCCACAGGCTGGCACGGTCCGCCAGCCAGTGGAAGAGGGGGGAAAAGGTGCGGGCGGAACGAGGCGTCACCACGGCCACGTCGGCAAGCGCTGCCGCCGTGCTCGACGAGCCAACTCGTCCCTGGCGGGTTGTCAACCAAGTCGGTCAGCACCGCTGTCTTGCACCGGGGGTGGCGCTGTGTGCGGGGAAGGGAGCCGCAAGTTACTTTCGCACGAGAGTCGATGAGCAAAGCGAACAGGAGGAGGAGCCACCACCACGGCCACGTCGGACAGCGGGGGGGGGGGGGGGGGGGGGGGGGGGGGGGGGGGGGGGGGGGGGGGGGG
>JAADYH010000091.1:0-40851 GCA_023338125.1 Phytopythium aichiense | reverse complement strand
CCGGACGACGTCCCGGTCTGCTCCACCGGCCAGGACGCCGTGTGCGTGCACAACGTGTACAACTCGCGGTGGGAGTTCCTCACGATCCGGGACTACACCAAACCCGACCGGTTCCACATGGTCGTCAACTCGTTCCGACAGAGATACACCGACTCGGTGGCCTTGAGCCGCCTTCCAGGCACCGTCATCGTGCAAATGCTGCTCATGGGGATCGTGAGCCTGTACCAGATCATGTCCCATCGCCGGTCGGTGCTGCTGACGCAGATCTGGGCGTACCGCTGCCAAAATGGACACATGCAGGCCGTGTACCTGGCGCAGGTGACGTACCACCTCATGTACAATTCGGACGCGTACTTGCTGGGCCTGACGACGGGCACGCTGACTGTCGAGTCGCTCGGCAACCTCGTCTTCTGCTTCTTCGCCTTCTCCTACTGCACCATCAACATGGTCAAGGCGCGGTCGGGCGACCAGCGGCTCGACCGGTACTACCGGCTCACGTGGGAGGCCATGCAGCCTGTCATCGTCGGCGCCGTCGGCGTGCTGCTCTACCAGACGTATCGCACCCCGCTGTCGGCCGTGCTGGACCTGAACGGCGAGATGCTGCGCAAGACGACGGAGCGTGGGCGGCAGATGTGCAACCTGAGCGACTCGTGCATCGTCTTCACTGCCAACCTCGTCTTCGTCGTCGCCGGAGCCACGGCCGTGATGGGGATCACCGCAGCGAGCATCAGCTTCGTCTTGCGCCGGCTGTCGGACTCGGTGGATCGAGGCGCGACGATTGCGGTGGCAATCAACACGCGGATCCGCAAGTCTCGCGTCGGACCATCGGACCGGACAGCCTCGACACCGGACAGCAAGCGCGTCGCGTTCGCTCACACCAACGCCGAGTCGATTGTCCCCTCGGGGCCGTCGAGGACCAAAGTGAACGCCGTGAACGGTGCCAACACCAAGGTTGTCGCGTTCGACGATGACCTGCCAAAGAAGACCAAGAGACCCACGTCAGTGGCAGCAGAGCAGCTGACATCGTTCGAGCGCAACTGCCTCGGCAACCCGTTCGAGCGGCTCTTCTTCGACTGCGGAGACATCGCGTACGTGACGCACCGCGGACGCCGGTGCTCGAGCGTCGAGTCCGTCCTGCTCTCGGGCTTCATCTTCCACGGCCACCACCTGTACCGTGCGCAGGGCATCTTGGTGCTGCTCGCGGGTCGCTGGATGCCGCAACGGGCTCTCCAAACGTTCAACGTGATCTTCACGCGCTGGTACGTCGACTTTCAGGCTGGCAAAGTCGATCCCGGGTCTTCTTGCCCGTGGCACCTCGCCAGCGCGGACGCCGCGCACCTCGCTGACGCCATCCCGCTCGCCTAGAGACCGCCACACAATCCAATGATTCATAACGCTTGCATGCCGTCCTCAAGTGTCGATCGATCGCTTGGACTCGGTCCGTGGCTTGGTTGCTGCAGCATGAGAAGGCATCACCGTCAACGACAAGGAACGCGTCAGCGGATGAAGAGGGAACCGGCGAGTGCCTGTTGATTCACATATCCTCACTGACTAGGCGGCTGGCTAGACGGCCGCAATACAGATCAAAAGCCCGCAGCCGCCCCCACAACGAGAGGGAGCGAGGGCTGTGGTGTCGAGTGGAGGGGAGGGACTGGCGTCGAGTCTACGGGTTTACTTGTTGGCGAAGGCGATGCCCTTGTTGATCTGCTTCTCCAGGTCCACGATCATCTCGTCGAAGTTCTTCTGCTCGACGGCCGACAGCTTGCCGAACGAGTGCACCTCCTCCACACCGTTGGGGCCGAGCGTCACGGGCGTCGAGAAGAACGGCAGCTTGGTCACGTTGTTCTGCGTGAACGAGCACTCGACCACACCCTGCTTGCCCGACATGGCGTCCAGAAGGCGCAGCGCGAAGCGAGCGCCGGCATAAGCCATGGAGAGCGTGGCCGAGCCGGCGCCGTCCTTGGCCTTGACGACCTCGTCGCCGCCGAACTGGATGCGGTTCGTGAGCGCGGCGATCTGCTCGTCCGAGAACGTGGCGCCCTCGATCTGCGACAGCAGCGGCAGGATGGTCGTGCCGGCGTGGCCGCCGATGACCTTCACGTTGGTGGTGCGCGGGTCCCAGCCCTGGCTCTGGGCCACGAACGAGTTGGCGCGCACCACGTCGAGCGTGGTCACGCCGAACAGGCGCTTAGGGTCGTACACGCCGGCCTTCTTGAACGTCTCGGCCACGATGGGCACCGTCGAGTTGACGGGGTTCGAGATGATGAGCAGCATGGCCTCCGGGCACGCCTGCGCCGCAGCCGTCGCGAGCGACTGCACGATGCTGGCGTTCGTGTTGAACAGGTCGTCGCGGGTCATGCCCGGCTTGCGGGGCACGCCGGCCGGGATGACCACCACGTCGGCGTCCTTGAGCGCCTCGAACGCCGAGTCCATGCCCACGTGGCCCGTCACCTTGGCGCGCGTGTTGATGTGGCCGATGTCGGCGGCCACGCCCGGCGTGTTGACCACGTCGAAGAGGCTCAGGTGCGAGATGTGGTCGCTGTCCTTGAGCAGCAGCGACAGCGGCTGGCCGATGCCGCCGGCCGCGCCGAGCACCGCCACCTTCTTGCCGGCCGCCGCCGAGCTGAACGCGCGGCCGAGCGTCGCCGAGTTGATCGCCACGCGCGCAAACATGGTGAGAGGAGGAGAAGGAGGGGGAGGAAGAGCTGGAGGAAGCTGGAGGAAGCTGGAGGAAGCTGGAGGAGGCTGGAAGTCGGCCGATTCCCGAATGGATGGAGGCTCCACCACCGCAAAGGGGCGAGCAGCTCGAGAGATCGTGGGTGGCGCCACGACAGCCGCACGCGTTCGCGCGACCTTCGGGGGACATTCTGAAAGGGTGAGCGATCTTGAGACGGTGGCCTACTGTACATGGTTTTGGCCAATCAAAAGAGAAGTAATCATGTTAAACGCATTGTTTGGACCAATGAGAGTGCGATTGGGGAGGTGGATAGAGACGGTGCTCTCAAGTGCGATCGACCGTGAACAGAAAGGAGGCTGACGCGTCGCAATGATGGATGACCCAAGCGGACCGACCTCTGTTTTAGAAACCTGTTATAATACATTAGTCGCATCTCTAGATATCCAATTTGTTGGGTAAACTTGAAGTTCAGCTATGCTGACATCTTGCAGAGTGGATATTTATTATTCAAGGGCCTCTGTTATGAAGTGATGTTGACTTTTCACTGTTAAAGAGCAGGTCGGTCGGTTTGGGGCCGCCACAATCCGGTGCGATGCAAGCTCCGAGCCCCGTCACTCCGCCCGCAGCCTGCAGGCGCACAGCAGGCCGACCGCAAGGTGACAGCTTGATGGATGACGTCCAGGAGGTGGTGGCAAGGCCCCAGGCGTCTGGGTGCTGTTGGCTCCAACAATGCATTGCAACGGCCACTCGAGACGCTTTTGGCGGCGTGAAGCAGTTGAGATCCGAGAATAGCGTCGAAGTCAATTAGCAGCAGCGAGAAACCGATGCGGAGGGCGAGCACAGCAAGCTTCAGAGCTTGGACACCGTCAAGACTGGTTCGGACTCGCTTCCATCGGTCCCAGTGAGCTGCTTGTCGACTTGTGAAGGCGATTCCGACCATGGGAGCCGCTTTCTCCGCAGACGACTGCCCACTGGCCGTCGCCGCCGTCGCCGAGATCACTCAGTGCAAGTATCGCGACGGTCGACAAGGTTTTGTAGCAGCGACACGGTCTGACGGGCTTCTTGTCGTTTCTGTGGGTCGACGCAGTCGACTTGGACCAGCTCCGAGCGCTGTGTGCCGCTTGTCAGAGCATCGACACCCACTCCGAGCTCCAGGATGGATCCCAAGACGTTCAAGATGACCACGAACACAACGACGGTCATGGCGAAGCTGACGATCACGACATGGACGCACACGGAGACCTGAAGCACCCCGTGGATCTGTCGTGGGTCACCTTCCTCCACGCTCTTGACGTGGCCAAGTTCGCTCCTTCAGACCGCGCCATCCTCGAGCGCATGTTCACGCTCATGGACAAGACGGGCGACGAGTTCGTGTCCCGTCGAGAGCTGCTCGTCGGTGCCTGCGTGCTGCTCCAAGGCGACTTGACCAGCAAGTTGCAAGGTCCGTCTGCTCCTTTGAAACTGTCCATGGTGTTCGTTAGGTTCTGAGCTCGTTTGACGCCACAGCCGCCGTTGAGATTCACCGCATGAGCGTCAGCGAGCCGCATGACCACCGTCGACCTAGCTGTTCGCCGTCTTCCAGCCACAGACCGTCGTACGACGCGTTACTGTTCATCCTCTCGACGTTCGCCACGGTCACGAGCTTCTTTGGCGACCCGCTGCTGAAGAAGACGGCGCTCTCGAAGGCCATCCACGACGTTCTTGACGCACCGGAGGGCACGGAAGCAAAGGGTGGAGCAGCGAGCGCCCCTCTGAGTGGACTCGCGCACCATCCTGTGGTCGAACGGTACATCCACCAGCTAGCAGTTGACGCGGAGTCGCACGAAGCGGTTTAGATGACATCGGAAAGCCTCTCATTTGGGCAATCCAGCATCGTGCTCTTTTACTTTCCAAACGAGTATTTCAGTCGCCGCCGCATCATGTCGGTGCGACTTGGGGACTTGAGGCTCGCCTTCCTCGCCACTTCGTGCCCCCACGCGGAAGGATCCATCACAATCACCTTCTTCGCGTCGTTCACGAGCAGTACCGCGCCTGCTTCTTCCTCTTCCTGTTGCCAGTGTCCATGATTGAATGTACCCACGTGGCCATGACGCTCTCCACGGATCGCCTTGTCGAGGTGAACTGATGTTGGGGACGGAGCGGTGTGCATCCGCCCGCATTCGTTTGTCGCCATCTCGGACCGCCGAACACTTTGCAGTGGAGATGACTGCGAAAACGGCCGCTGTGACTCACTCCGATCATCGGCATGGTGATCGTCCATCGTGACCAGTTGCCTCCCCACCAATGAGGCGTCCATGTCGTGGCTGGTATGTAGGAACAGGTAGTCCTCGGTCGCGGTGTCTGGGAGCAGTAAACCGTTTCTTGGAACTCGCACTTGCCACGAAGTCTTGGCTCGTTGTGTGGCCACTGGCGTCAAAACTGGTGGCGAAGTCCCCGAGTGATACTTCGGGGACCCTCCTTCTCCAATGGCCGCCATAGACAATGAGGAGGCGAGAACCGGTAGCCCACGGACATCCATGCCGTCGTCATTCCGTGCGCTCAATCCTCTTGGGAGGCTTGGAGTCGACGAAGACATGTGAAGTGCTGTTGTGGTGGTTGTGTCCTTGTTGTGCACGCGTATTGGGGAACTTTGACTGCTGTTGTGTTGATGGGGGTACGATCCCCCCGCGACGTGGGATATGACTAGCGATGGCGCGGTTGTTGCTCGTGGGCTTGAGATTGAGGCAAGTGCAGGCAACGGCTTCGAGATATGCGGTAGCTGATCCTTGTTCTGCCGCTGTTCAGACCCTCTAGCCACCGCTGCACCGTGTACAAAGCCATCTCGAGGTCGAGGCATCTGCTGGTTCCTCACAGTGACTGCTGGCGCCAACCCATCTTCGTTGTCGCTGTCGTTTGTCTCCCATGGTGACATGATCGAGTCATCGTCGTTGGTAACTGTGGCCGAGACACCCCGCTTCTTGTGGGTCTTCTCAAGAGATGTCACCGCTGCTCTGCTTGAACTCACGCCAGGCTTGGGACGAGCAGCAACGCCATTTGACGGCGCGTCTTTCGACATGCTAAACCAAAGCGGAGCCGATGCCAATCCTGTCACACCCAAGTCAGAGGAGCCATCTGCGTGCCTTGGATGCCCGTTACGCTGCCCCACTGCTTCGTGGTATGTGCGATTCACGGGGCTGGACGACTGGTAGCTGGTCATGGTGTAGCTGCTTGAGAAGTCTGGCGAGGTATCTGTCGTACCAGGGATAACACCTCCACTGCTACTTCCAGTCTGTTTCGAGCCGAGAAGATCTTGTCTGATGCTCTTCGAGGAGTTGGTATCGTGGCTGGGGCCATTAACGGTGCTGACGGAGTACAAAGGTCCGTCCGTTTGTGGGCGAGAATGTCCTGCGGTTGGATCCAGCAGAGGACCAGCCGATCGCACTACTTCGTAGTACAATGCCTCGTATCGATCTGTCTGCTCTCGACTTGGAGGTTCGAAGTCGTCTCCGCCCGGGATCTGAGTCATCCGCCGTTGAGGAGAAGCCGCTGCGGTGAATTCGCGAGCGACTGAAGGTGCCTCGGTGCCAGCAATAAACACTTGGCCTCCGAATGAATCGTAGTGCTGGAGTTTACTGGTTTGGTTGTGGACCGATTGGGCGTCGGCTTCGTGAATGGCATAAAGAAAGTCTGGTTGGTCTTGATGCTGCCGAGTGTGCGCCAACAACGGCCGATCATGGCCTTGATCGCTACCGCTAACGCTGGCATGAGCCGCAACAACGAGATCTCTGTTGTCGTTGAGTTGCAGTGGGTCTTGATGTGATAACAATCGAGACTTGGTTGCAGGAGAAGCGGCAACCCCGGTACTAGCATGCCACTGCTTTGTAGGTGCCTCTTGTCGTTGTCCTCGCGCAAGGATGGACAGAGTTTCGCTGTCTTGGTTGACGAAGCCTCGATCAAACTGCGCAATTTGCTTGGTCACACCGTTTGCTTGGTGGCGCATTCCCGCTGATAGCTTCGCCATGGTGGGTCCTGACCGCGCGGGAGGCTGTTCATTTGGTTTCGCTGCTGCCAATGGCTTCGTCGCTGTTGTTAGCGCTTTCTTCAGCTGCGTAGATGGAGAAGTTGGAGGCTCGGCCACTCCAAGGGTCATGTTGAGCGTGTTCTTGCTCGTCCCGCCCTGATTGACGTCCATGCTAACAGGTGGTCCACGCTGCGGGAGTGCAGGTGTGGCCATATTCTTGTGGGCGGTATTTGCCGTCGGGACAGTATTGCTCACCAGGCCCGATCTCACCGAAGTCTTCCTGACAGAAGACGAGTTGCTGTCCCCTGCTATATCCATCGCTCGTGATGTCACCGTCTCGGACTGTTGTGGGCGAAACATTTGCGCCACGTCCACAGGTAATTCTGCTGTTGACGGCTTTACAGTCGATGCTGAAGAATGCCCTGACACCGATCCATGGACGCTGCGTCGGAGTCCGCTCGAAGGGCGGAGGATTCTGTCATCGCCTTCGGTGACCGACGCGAGGCTCCCATTGTGCGTGTTGACCAGTGAGTGGAACCTATTGGGCGGTGAAGTCGTCGACACTGACACCTCCGCTCGATCCCCCGAGCTGATAACGAACTCGAGTCCGTTCTCGCCGAATCGCACCGTGTTGAGGATGCTGGATCGCCGCTCTTGCCTCACGGAAGGAGGCGCAGCCGTTGGCAACGGAGAGCTGTCCTGAGGCTCTCGTATCGAGCGGCCGGCGCCGCTGTCCCGCTTCGCACGAAGACTGGCGAGCGCACTGACTTTGTTAAGAATGCTTCGGCTGATTGTCGAGGTCGGCAACGTTTTGATCGCAATCGCTTTGGCCATCAGGAATGGCGCGTTCTTCGGCGCCGGCTTCTGCTCTTCCACTTGCGTGTCTTCCACTATCTCGTCCTCTTCTTCCTCCTCCTCTTCCTCCTCCTCCTCTTCTTCTTCCTCCTCTTCCTCCTCCTCTTCCGACGACTCGGATTCTGACTCGGACGATTCATCGTCCATGCCTCTGACCTGCTTCATCGGCCGCATCACACGCGACTTGCCCTTCTTGCGCTTGGAACTCACGCAGCCCAGCAGCCGCTCGAGAAAGTCGACGTACTCGTCGGCCTCGATCGTGTCGCACCAGAGGTCGGCGAGCTCGAACACGGCGTCAAAGAAGTTGGCGAAGCTCATGACAGACTCTCCACGCGAGTCGCGCTCCCAGTCTTGCTGGATCGTCTTCTCCAGTCTCCGTCCCCGCTTCGGATGCTTGGCCGAGCTGCTGCTGCTGCTCTCGGACTCGAGGCACACGCCGATGCGGCGGAACAAGGCCGAGTACGCGCGCAGGTCGATACACCCGAGCGCGTCGCGCGGCATCTCGACCCGCCACAGCGCGCGGACAGCCTCCAGCACGCCGGGGTTGTTGCGCAGACCGAAACGCAACGCCAGCGCCTCGGGCGTGTAGTTCATCAGCTCCTGCGCGTCTCGCTCGCCCGCAGCGCGCCGATACAAGTCCTCCGTCAGCAGCACAGGTCCGTCCTCCCAGTTGTCGAGCAAGCCTCGCGCTCTCAGCAGCGCCTCCTCTTGCAGGTGTTGGTACTTTTGCTTCTTGAGCGACTGCAGTCGCGCCGCCTTGACGGTGAAGTTGAGCTTGAGCCACAGCGTCGAGGGCTTGGACTTCCTCCTCGCGACCGCCGCCAGCGTCGCGGCGGCAGCAGCAGTCGTCACCGCAGCTCCTGCCCCTCGTGGGCGTCGTCCACCGCCATTGCTGACCCCTGGCTTCGCATTCTTGGGTGCGAGTGACAGCGTCGGAGGCATCGGATCTCCTGGACCGTCCACCTTGCGGGCTTTGATGCCAACAAGTGCGGCTGCGGCTTCAAGCAGGCCAAAAATACCGCTCAAGTGATCCGCCAAGGCGAACAAAGGGAATGAAAGACACACGACGACACAACGTGCATTGCCGGCAGAGGTGGCCCCGGTGGTATTTAGGCAGCGCCAAATAGTTGGGAGGCGAGCCGCTAGCTGTCGAGCTCGAGGGATGCAATGAAGGCCCGCCTGGTGCTGTCGTCGAGGACGTTGTAGGCTTCCGCCAGTCGCGGGTGGCTGGTCAAGTACACGACGTATCGCACGCGCTCGCTGGCCTCGTACTCGTCGCCGAACCGCTGCAGGAAGTCGGCGATCGCCTGCTGCACGGGCGTCCGCTGGTCCTCGCACTGCTTGGCGCGCTTCTTCTGCGCCTCGGCGAGCTGTTCCAGCGCGCTGACGATCCGCTCGCCGAGCTCGTGCGCCGCCCGCTTGCCTCTCGCTCGACCGCCCACTGCGGCGTCGGTGCCCTCGGGGATGCCGACGATGCTGGTCACGAGTCCAGCAATGGTCGCGTCGAAACCACGCGTGGCGTCGCTGCTGTCACCTCCGGGACGCCGGTCAACCTGGTCGGCCGCTGCCCCCTGAGCCGCAGGAAGGCGATGCTGCCCCACTCGCGTGTCTACTCGCGCCTCGGCGCCTTGGTCGACAACTCCGTTGCTACCGGACTCACCATCACCATTGCCGGCCGCGTCCACCGGCGCGCCAACGTGTCCGGGGGCGGCGACGCCGGTGAAGATCTCATGCAGCTCGTCGTACAGCTCGAGCGGCCGGTGGCGAAACTCCCTGGCGCTCGGGTGGTCCCTCAGGTACGCGTCCCACACGTGGTCGGCCGCGGTCGGCCTGCCTGTGCGCGCGCACCAGGTGAAGCGCGCGTCGCCCCGGAGCGCCGCGAACGCGTCGTGCTTGCGCTTGAGCGACTGCCACTTGCTCTGCAGCTGCGCGCGCGTGAACGGCCGCCCGCCCTCGTTCACGCGCTCCAGGATACGCCCCCATGCCGCCTTACGGAAGCCCAGGTCCCCCGGCGCACGCTTCCGCGCCTCCTCCAGCACGATGCGCACGAACCGCGCGGCCTCGACCTCGCTCCACGTCGTCATGGCCGTTTGCCGCCGCCAGCAGGTCCGCCGCCGCGCCAGGATGACGACCAGGAAGTCAACCTCACGTCATTCACTCGAGGGAGTGATGACGGAAAAGTCACTCTCTCGATAGAATGACTTTCCCCGCCCCCGCCAAAAAATTGCGCGCGCGCGGGAAAACACTCAAACTGGCATTCGCATTCGCTCCAGCATCAGCATTGGCGGTCCTTCGGTCACCCCGCCAACGTTTCCTCGCCGCTTCCCTGCTCCCTGCAACCGCAAGACGCGCTAGACTGTCAGGCCCTGCGCTTTCCCGGCCGCTGCAATGTCGTCGGCGCCGCCGTCTTCGTTCCTGTCTCCGCTGCCGGCGGCCGCGAGCGGCAAGGCGCCGAGCAACAAGCTCACGCTCAGCGGCGAGCCGGAGCGCCGGCTCAAGCTCAAGCACCTCAAGCGCAAGCTGGAGCGCGCGCCGGTGGTCACGCCGCTCAAGTCCAAGCCGGGCAAGAAACTCAAGCTCACACCTGCAGGTGTCGAGTCGGCGGTCTCCAAACCCGAGAAGAACCCCGCGAGCGCCAGCGCAGCTCCTTCGCTCGTGTCCAAGCCCAGCGGCAAGAAGAGCAACGGCATGAAGGACCGTCCGCGCCACAAAACCGTTGAGGAACGCAGACACGCCGCCACACCCACGCGCAAGCTCGAGTTCGTGCCGACGCCCGTCAAGAAGAGCAGCGGCGACGACTCGGCGTCGGTGCAGAAGGAACCGCGCGCTCGATCCCGATCGGCGTCCTCCTCCTCTTCATCGTCTTCATCGTCGTCGTCCTCTTCGTCGTCCTCCTCCTCGGATGACGAAGAGGAGAAGGCCGACGGGTACTCGAGCGAGGAGTGCGAGGTTTCGTTCGACGCCAAGACCTTCGGCAACATCCGCGTCGTGCGCGAGGCGCAGTCGCCCGGCGTGTCCATTGCCAGTACGTCGACGTCGGTGCTGTCGGCGACGCCTCCTGTCGGCGTGGAGTACCAGTTCTCCGTGTCGTCCACCGTCTCGTCGATCGCCGTGTCCCCCAAGGGCGACTTCCTCGTCGCCGGGTTCAACAACGGCAACGTGTACCTGTATCCCATGTCCAAGGACTCGTTCCGCTTCCGACGAGGCGTGCTACTGGACCACATCTCGGCGCGAGGCATGTACACGCAGCTGCGCTTACGCGTGGCGATCCCCGACGACGGCAAGTTCATCTTCGCAGGTGTCTACCGTGGCTCCATGGAGATCCGCGCGTACGAAGTGGACAGCATCAAGTTCCCGGCCGACGATGAGGGCGACGAGTCGACGGCCGCCGCGACCAAGAAGGCGGCGCACGACAACGACAGCATGGATGAGGAGGAAGAGAACGACATGTTTGGCATGCCGACGGCCAAGGCGGTCTCACACACGTACTCGGACGCCAAGCTCAAGGGCTTTGGCGCCGTCAAGAGCGTCTTTCGGCCCGAGACCAACTCGACAGAGTACCACCTGCTGTGTGGCCTCGGCATCAAGAACCTCCATCTTTGGCGCTTCTTCCAGCAGCCGTCAGCCGAAGACGGACGCATGGAGTGGAGCTGGGAGTGCATTTTCGACAAGCAGACGAACGGCATCTCGCTCGAGTA
Source organism: Phytopythium aichiense (assembly GCA_023338125.1). Lineage (NCBI taxonomy): Eukaryota > Oomycota > Peronosporomycetes > Pythiales > Pythiaceae > Phytopythium > Phytopythium aichiense. The sequence continues at coordinate 29,621 of JAADYH010000091.1, read as the reverse complement.
CCTAAACTTCCACCGTTCGATCCCGAACCGCATCATCTCCAAGTCGGAGCACCAGAACATCCGCGTGTGGGACCTCGAGGAGGAACGCGATGGTGAGAACTCGCTCAAGATCAAGAAGCAGTCGCACACGGATGTCAAGCACACGACCGACGCCGTCGCCGTGTATGACGACCACGCGTTCGGTGGCGGCGAGAGTCTTGCTGTCGTAGACTTGGGCACTGCAAGCCGTATGGAGTTGGACCTGCCCCTCTCTGCAAAGGAGCAGCGTGCGCAGCAAGAAGTGTCCAAGACGCGTGTTGCAGCATATCAGCGCGCATACAACCCGCGTGGGAGTCGTCGTCGCGGAGCTGGCGCGGCGGAAGAGAACGGGATGCGTCACATGCGCACGGTGACGCAAGTGGCTGGGCGTGACCTGGCACCTTTCACGGTGGGGATGTGCAGCGATGGCAGCGTCTTCATCCACCAGCCGGAGGTGGACGGCATGGGGCTTGCCGCGCCACTCGAGTACATTGAAGGGTATGAGCAGTTCTTTCAGGACCCGTCGCTGGATTTCCAGGCGCAGTTCTCGGACCTGACGCGAGTCAACAAGACTGGCCTCATTGCTGTGCTCCCGCTGCCTGCGAGCTGCAATAAGGACGACCGGTGGCTCATTGTCGCTGCCAATGAGGATCAGCTCCTCGTTCGCAGTCTGCGGGCCTTCCTGCACCGCAGCCGCCAGCTGAAGGAGTACTCTCAGGTCAAGAGCGGACTTCGCAAGGTGATGCGTGAGCTCGGACAAGGTGCCTCGAGCGATGACGACGACGGGTCAGCGATCGGCAGCAGCAGCGGCGAGGACTCGGACAACGAAACACCTGCTTTGGATGATCAGTCAGCGTCCAAGCAGCGACGAAAGAGCCGCCACGACGCGACCAAGGTCTCTGTTAGCACCAAGAAAGCGAAGAACCCGATGTCGAAGACATCTTCCCGACCACCGAAGACTACTCCTTCAAAGCTGGAACCAGTTACGAGCTCAAAAAGCGAGAAGACAACTTCGAAGCGGGAGAAGAAGGTCAAGGCGCAATCAAACGACAACGCCAACACCTCCGTGCAGGTTCGTCCGGATGTCGAGAGCAACACCGCCAGCAAGACACAACCGGCGGTGTCTAGCCCGAAGAAGTACCAGGAAACCGACAGCACAGCCACCGTGATGACGACTCCTCGCCCAACCAGCAAGACTGGGCAGGCTGTATTTGGTGGCATCACGCCGTCTGCTGGTGTTCCTTCCCCAGTCGTGTCGATTTCCTCCCCGTCGTCTGCATCGTCGAACCCGAACACGCCGGAGAAGCCGGGGCTTTCGCTGAAAGAGCGACAGGCAGTGCTGCTGAAGGAGCTGGAGTGGACTCCCCCAGCTCGACCGAAGGGCGTGGACAACACGAACAAGGAGAACGAACCGGCAAACGCATCTGACCACACATCTGGTCATGGCAAAGCCAAAAAGAGGACCAAGGCCTGTTTGAAGATCGAGACGCTGTTCAACACGACCGACATGGACGTGGAGATGACGACGGATGATTCTTCCACGAAGGAGAGCAAGTCTGACGATGCTGCTGCGGTTGAGAAGAAGCCAAAGCCGTCGAAGAAGCGTGCGGCGAGTCGCACAAGCGAGATCAGCTCCAAACCATCTGTGATCTCACCCGAAGCCAATCATGACACGCTCGTGATGAAGAAGCAAGATGAGAGTGTCAGCAACAAGATCGACGATGACGAAGACATGGATGGCGACGATGACGACGTGGATGCTGCTCTCGGTGCTGCGGAGGCGAGCGAGCTCGTGTTCGAATCGGTGCCGCTTCGCAGCGACGGTGGTTTGTTGCTGGCCGCGTCCGTCTACCAATACGCAGACGCATCGACAAGTCTGGCCGACCATGAAGACCCCATCCAGAGCGATGTCACTGCCTTCAATGAGGAGGCGTTCCTGCTGATCCGGTTTGCGCAGCAGAACGCGCGGCTGCGCACCAACTTCTCGACGGAGAAGGCGCGCGTGTACAAGCAGCTCGAGTGCTCGCGCGCGTCGCTGCTGAGCTTCTCCTCGTGCAGCGCCAAGGGCCTGGGTGCCAACTGGAAGAAGGGCCTCTCGGCTGAGTACGCGCGGCGCAAGCACCTCAAGCGCCGGCAGAAGAAGCAGCTCGCCGCGCGGCTCCAGCAGCTGCACGCAGACTTCGCCGCGCAGGTGCGCGACCTGCACAGCATGCAACAACTCGAGGCCGACGCGTTGCGCGCGCGGCTCTCGTTGCGGCTTCTTCACTCGCACGTTGGGCTCGCTGACAGGTCAAAGGCGTCCGAATTGACGGTGACGAGCCAGCAGTGAAGCAGACAAGAGACGTAGAAGTAGACCTATTCTAGTGCGTGCGGCTTGTGCATGCCGCGGCCGCTTACAGTAAGGACAACAGTACAAGTACACATGGCCCATTCACCACGACGCCAGCCTTCCTCGTCGCCATGCAGGCCGCGTTGAAGGCGTTCACGAAGGTGTTCGAAAATCATTTGAGGCTTCAAAAAATGGCGGGAATGCAGTTCGTGCCATGAGAGCGTACCGAGATCCTCGATATCCTTGTTTTCAGTGGCGGTGGTGTGTGCGGACAAAGATTTCCGACCGTTGCAGTAGTTTTCAGCTCGTGGGTTGATCCATGTGCTCAATCATCCGTCGCGTGGCAAAGCACTTGGTCACCCTCTCCAGCCTCCGTGGACGTCTCCAGCCTCTGTGTGTGCTCTGCGAACGCCTGGGAGCGAGTGGCGGAGCGTCATGGTGGTCCAGATGCAGGTGCTGAGCGTCGACTCGGTCGAGATGGCGCCCGCGCTCATGCTGTCTACGGAGACCCAGCGGTGCGGCTGCTCCTCCCTCATGCTGCGTTCGATGGCTCGCCTGGCTGATGATCTGCTTGATCGACGCCGACAGGTTCCTCTTCAACGTGGGCGACGGCACGCAGCGCATGTGCATGGAGCACCACATTCGACTCGGCAAGCTGCGTCACGTGTTCCTCACCGAGCTGCGCACGCAGACGGTCGGCGGCCTGCCAGGTGTCCACACGCGCTCGCTTGTCCACGAGCTGACGCGTTCGATAGCTAAACGGCTGCATGACTAACGGCAGGAATGATCCTCACGGTCTCCGACACGGGCAAGAAGGGCATCACCGTGTTCGGCCCCAAGGGCACGCGCGACTACATCCGCGCCACGCGCCACTTCCTATTCCGGTACCTTGTGCGGCTTCCCTCTGACTGCTCACTCATGACTGTTGCCATTGACCTTGTGGGCTGCATCATGCCGCCAACAGACCGGAGTTTGCGCTCGAGACGGTGGATCTGCCCGCGGGTGCGGCGCCGCCGTGTCATACGGACGCCGAGATCGTCATCTACCCGATCCCGATCGCCAAGCCGCGTTCAGGCTCCAAGCGGAAGCTCAGCGCTGATGGCAACAGCGCTTCGTCGTCATCCGAGGCGTCTCCAAGCCCTGTCGACACAGCAGAAGCGTCTGCGTCGCCACAGTCAGTCACCGACTGCGTGAGCTACGTGGTTGAGACGCGGGAGCAGCGCGGCAAGTTCCTCGTTGAGCGCGCCGTGGCGCTCGGCGTGCCGAAGGGCAAGTTGTTTGGTCAACTACACCACGGGAAGGACGTGACGCTGCCTGACGGCAGAGTGGTTCGCTCCAGCGACTGCGTGCTGCCCGCTGTTCCTCCTTCCGGGTGCGCCATTGTCGCGTGTCCGTCGACGAGCTACATCGACGAGCTCGTTGCCTCCGACGGATTCGCTCGGTACCAGTGGAAGAGCAGCACCAACAGTCAAGACGGGCAATTGACGGCCCCGGATGTCCAACTGCAGGTGCTTTTCCACTTAGGCGACGAGCAGGTGTTCGCCAACCCGGCGTACATGGCGTGGATGCTCCGCTTCGGCTCCGATGTCGAGCACGTGGCGCTTCGGCACCCACGCTGCCCGCGGAAGACGGTTTATCGCGCGTCTGCCAAGCTCCAGGCACAGTTGAACTGCTTGTTTCCTCACGCCTTCCCGTCCAACGAGGAGTATGAGCGTCGTGATGGCGATCTGCCAACGGTTGCCATGAGTGACAGGGAAGAAGCGGGCAAGGCTCGGCTTCCTCGACGTCTTGAGGTCGTTGATGGGGTCAACACAACAGCAGTGATAACCTCCGAAGGGAAGGCGCTGGTGCTGGGTGAGAGTATGCTACGTTACACGATGGCGCCGCTGAATCGACGCGGCTTTGACGCTACGCGTTGCTGGGATCGCCTGGACTTCGATGAGATCGCTGCGTCGACCAGCGCGCTGCAGGCAGAGGCGGAGCGAAGCCAGCAGCTGATCCAGGAGAGTGGCGAGGCGACGCGAGATGTTGGGATCCGTGGACGCATCACGTTCCTTGGCACTGGATGCGCGATCCCGTCCAAGTACCGCAACGTGACCGGCATGTACTTGGAGCTCGCTCGCCCTTGCTCATCGTCGGAAGCCGACACGACTGCAAGCAGCACGGACGCTACTAATGACTGGGTCGGGATGATGTTGGACTGTGGAGAAGGCAGTCTGGGGCAGCTGTACCGCTACGCCGGCGGTGATCAGACTCGTCTTCAGCAGCTCGTTGATCGACTCCAATGCATCTGGGTTTCGCACAACCACGCCGACCACCATCTCGGCATTCTCCGCATGCTGAGCTGCCGCTCGGTTGTCCATAGCAGCAACAGCGACCGTGAAGGAAGTGTCGAGCCACTGCTCATCATCGGTCCGCCCCACGTCGAGTTCTGGCTGCGCGAGTACGCCCGCCTGGATCCGACGGTCGCGGGCAAGTACACGTTCGTCGACAGCTACTTGTTCAACGACGCGGACGAGCGCTTTGAAGACGATTTCTCGATCGGAAAGCCCGCGCGCTCGATGCTGCGCGAGACGCTCGGTATCGAGGCGCTCGACTGCGTCCCCGTCAAGCACGCGCACCTGTCGTACGCGCTTGTGACAACGTTCGTCGGCGGCGCCAAGATCGCGTTCTCCGGAGACTGCCGTCCTAGCGACGCTTTCGCCCGGAAGGCTCGCGGGGCTCTGCTGATGGTGCATGAGGCCACGTTCGAGGAGTCCATGACGACCGAAGCCAAGCAGAAGGCGCACTGCACGACGACCGAGGCGATCGACGTTGCGACCCGTGCGCAAGCCAAGCACGTCGCACTGACCCATTTCAGCCAGCGGTACCCCAAGATGCCGGTCATGACGTCGGCCGCGGCAGGTGGAGAAGACACGCCTGACGTGCTGACGGCGATCGACATGCTATCGCTGGACCTGCGCGCGCTGCGACAACCCTCGCTCTCGGACATTTGCTCGCAGTTGATGAGCAAGGACGACGAGGAGGACGAAGACGCGGACGATAAACTCGAGGAGGACAGCAAGAGCGGCAAGTGACGCCCACAAGGAAAAGAGGCATCCATAGACAACACATTCGGAATTTGTACCTTGGAACGAGACGGCGAGACCGTTCGATGCGCCTTCATCGTTGCGAGACTCCGCGCTGCATCACCACTCGCTCCATCGCGTCGAACCAGACGATGGTCTCCTCGTCCGTCGCTTCGACCATCTCCACCACCTTCTTCTCCCCCTCAATGAGGCTGAAATACGTGAAGCTCGTCCCGCCGTCCGATGCCGCAACGTTTGCTCTCTCCACCATCCCCCATCCTGTTTCCTGGAGTTGGTTGCTTGCCGCTGGGTCGCTCGACACGCTTCGCCAGCACAGAGCCGCGTGGCCGCCCTCCACGACCATCTTGCCGACGTAGATGCTTTCGAACCGCCTCGGTCGCTGGGCCTCGTCGACGCCACTCACGCTGAACTTCAACGCGACCATGTTGTCCGCCAGACGAAGCAGCGCCGGCTGGCACTGCGTGGCGAACATGAGAGTCAGCGTCTTCTCCACCGCCGCCACGGCCACGTCGAAGGCAAAGGCGACGCGTCTAGCCTCGACCAGCTCGAGGTACGCGTCATTCGACTCGGCACCTCGCCGCCACGCGCGCGCGTAGTTGTACGCCTGACTCGCCGCCAACACCGGCAGCTCGCACTGGCCAAGCACGGCGCCGGCGTCACGAATGAGCCGCGAGACCTCCGTGGTCAAGCCGTGGACGGTGGGCATGTCGCGCGGGGAGAAGCGCAGCGTCTCCTTGCTCGGCTGGACCGATAGGAGCGTTCTCAGCGTTGCGTCCAGCAGGCTCCGGTAAGACGTTAACAGGCTCACGAGCTGCTGAGCTTGTCCTCGAGACTCAGCCAGCTGCTCACGCAGCTCGCGGTTGAGTCGCTCGGCGTCGGTCCTCCGCTTGAGCTGCCGCGCCGCGACGCCCCTCCATCCCTTGGTGAAGCTCCGGCGGTCGTCTATCGCTAGTAGCCGACTGTTGTGCGCCTCGCGCCTCGCCTGGAGCTCATCGCGTCTCGCTACGAGCACCTCGAATGTCGTCCGCAGCTCGGTCGCCTCGGTCTTCTTCCTCGACCGGTACGCCCGGCGGCGGCAGACTGCGAGCTTGGACGCGCGAGCGTGAGGCGTCTCGGCGGCGATGGACTTGCTGTTTCTGGGCGGCGACGGAGCCAACAAGGAGCAGTCCTCCATGTCCCAGAGAGGCGTGTCGAACTCGGGCAGCCACATCTTGTGGAGCGGCGGCGGAGACGGCGGCGGAAACGCCATGGCGACTGCGTGGCAAGGTGAGACCGACGAACTTCAAAGGTGAGACCGACCAGGCAAAATGCACGAGAAAAGCCTTTGTAATACTATATTACTTCTTTTTGATACATCAAGTTGACCGATTTTATATTATCGGACTTTTCACAACCATAAAATTACTATAATTAATGTTGGATAGACGTGTCATACTCTCGCAGCTGGTGCTGCTCTGCGTGCATCCATCGCGGTCGCTAGCCACGCCGCTGGTGCTTGATCGACCCCTCCTCACTCTCGCTCTTGGTCTCCGTGTCAGAGTCTCGACGCCTCGTCCTCCCTGTCTGCGTTGGGCTTATCATCTGACGGTCGTGCGGCAAGGGGTGGCCCTCCTTCTTGATTGGCAGTGAACGCGTTCAGCAGACGCCTGCAGCCTCCGCGCTTGGCTCTCCAGCGCCTCCACGCGCGCCTCGAGCTTCGATCGGACCCCGTCTTGCCGCCTCTTGTCCGCCTCGACATCCACCCGCAAGTGGTCGATCATTTCCTGAATGTTTCGCTGCTGCTCCACGCTCGCGTCGAGCGCCTGCTGCAGCGCCAGGATCTGAATCGCCCCCGCCGAGACACCGGCGAGCGTTGCTGCTGGTTGCTCGCCGATCGGGACTTGCGCGTCGCGGATCGGACGACCAGAGGAGCTGGAAGCTCGATCGGAGCGGCTCCTCACGTCATTCCGACCGGACAGTTGGCGGTGCTTTGCAGGTGACCTGCTCCGTCGTTGGATGGCAGATGGTGATCGTGAATCGCCAGTGCGTCTGCGGTCCCCAGAGCACGGCGTCCGCCCGTCGAACTCGTCAATCAACGCCTTGAGCTCGGCGCTCGGGTTTTGCGTGGCCAGTCCGCGACGCTATGACACAGTCATCACCGGGTTCGTCACGAAGCACAGCGGGCACTTGCAGGGCGGCCCGACCCCACAAGCGAATGCCTCGTCCTCGCACGCGGTGTGTACCGTGACCATCAGACCCATCAAAGTGGTCTTGAGCCACTCTTTCCGGCGCTGCTCCAGCTACCTGCGCAGGTCCTCCATGTGGCTGCTCGCCATGAAGCGTATCCCATCCGGCTGAGGCTTCGACCCATTGAGTGTTTGCTCGTTGGAACATGCAGGTTCGCACCAGTTGCCTAGGAGTCTTGTCATCCCAAACGCGGGCGTTTGCGCGAGCTCTCTTCCAGAGCGTCGCCCTCGCTCTCCGTCTCCGTCTCCGAGTCGTCGGGCTGGGTGTTTGTGCTGATCGAGGAAGCGATCCGAGCAACAGCAGCCTCGAGCGCTTCGAGACGGCGATCTGCAGTACCCGACTGACTTGCAACCAGAGCTTGCAGGTTCTCAACTTGAGTTTCGAGTCTTTCCAGACGAAACAGGATCGAGCCATGCCTCGGCCCGACATCCTGGTTGCTGGAAGGATCCAAGTCATCCGCTCCAGTCGATCGCGTTGGAACTGAAGGCTCGGTCGCCACGTGGTCGAACCGAACCAAGAAGCTATCCTCATCCTGGTTCACCCGCGAAGAACTGGTGCTCAGTGCCAGTGGGAGCTGACTAGCCGAGCGATCGATTCCTGTCGGTCGACTCCCTGGATCCAAGGCGTCACGGAGCGCTGGCTCAACACGGATGTTGTTCGGTTTCCCTGGGTAGAAACCTCTAGACGGTTGTCGGAGAGCCGCACTGGTTCGCTGCTGGGGAACGAACTGAGCTTCATAGCGATCCATGAGCCCCCTCAGCTCTCGGCTCGGCTTACGCACGGCCATCCCGCTGCGAACGCGCTCCGACATGACGGGGTTGTCTTTCAGACAAAGGAGGCAGCGACTCCGAGGCCCGACTGCACAGGGGAACGACTCGGCCGCGCAGGCGAGGTGGAGTTGAGCGGCGCGACCGTTGCCAGAGCGCTCCAACCACTCCTTCTTCTCCCGTTCGACCTTGCGCTGCAACGCCTGCGCATGCGCCTTCGTCATCACGCGCAACCCGTTCGGTTCGCACTGCGAGTTGTTCACGACGAACTGGTTCCAGGACTGAGCCACCGCAACATCACTGATGTCGCGCCTCCCATGATAGAACCGCGACGCGTGGAACTTGGCGATCAGCACATTGCGGACGTTCTCGTACTCGGCGGACGGACCGCCGAGAAACGGCATAGACACCGACCCGGTGTCGTAGCACGGGAAGTCGTTGGGTTGGTTCCTGACCCCAAGCCGGCGCGCAATCGTCGCATCGGATGGCATGTAGAACGCCGAGAGCGAACGCGTCCGCTCTCGCAGATTATACGGCTCCGATCCGCCAGGATCTTCGCCCCCCACCGCATGCACGGGTGCAGACTGTGGTGGGATATGATACCGCGAACGATCCATTGATCGGGCAGAAGGAGTACAGTTTTCCGCAGTGTTTGGCGCTCACCTCGAGGTGAGCGACGCGGAGCTGACAGCGGTGCTGTCAGCTAGATGAGGTCCTCGGTCGTCGTCTTGGAGAGTGCGAGAGTGAAGCAAATCAAACCGTTGGCTTGATGGCGATCCTTCATTCCAAATATGTTCCCGAAACCTGGTACAATTTGATGAACCGGGTTTTTTTGTGATGCGTCAGCGCCTGATCGGCGGACTTCGTTTCGGATCTTCTCACTTTTCATTTGTTAAAATTGTGGCGGAGATGAGATGCGAGCGTTTTTATTGGCTGTAATTCAGTCTGAGCAGATCGCCATCTTCACTGACTCATGAAACGAACCCCGACCGAACAAATTCGCTGGTCGAAAGATCGAGTTATGCCCAATCATGTCCTCCAATTTCACATTTATAGCGAATCATCGTCGACATTCCTCTCCCGCTGAAAATAGCTCTTCACGTCCGACAAACAACAGCAAGTCCGCACCACGACAGCGACGCCGGCATAAGACCACTTTGCCTGGGAAACGGACGGGATGGCAGCCAACTGGGTCCTTCCGGGCGCGTCCGTGGCACTGGCCGTCGTCATCGCCTGCCACTTTGGCCTCTTCGCCGGCTTGGCAACGTCTCCGCCTCTTCTGGAGCTCGTCATCGCTTGTGGCTTCCTCCTACCGTCGCTGCTGCTGCTTCTGCTGCTGCTCGTTGCTGGCTCGGTCGCTCTTGCTGCAGGCAAGTTGCTGTCCAATCCAGTGACCATGTCGGCGTCGGGACCGCCATCTTTTGTCAACGAAGAGTCTCACTCGCCAAGTGGCAGGCTGCGCCGCCGCTCGTCCGTCGCCCCGACGACGCTTGATACCATCGCGGAGAAGCTGCAGACGGACAAATCAACCGCATCCGAGCACGTCACGCAGCTAGACGGTGACTCCTCTGCCGGTCCGACGCTGTCGGAGCTTCAGATGACTCCTCTCCGAGCACCTCCGGCAACAGGATCGACGCTTCGCGTGACTGAGATCAGCGTCCAAGCGTCGATCGAGGACGAATCGGGCACGACTGCAGCTGACCCAGTGCCCAAGATCATCGACGTGCCACTCAACTGCATCCCGGAGCCGCACGCTTTTGAGAACGAATTCGTACGTGGGAAGCTGGTGTTCATGGTCGACTCAGCAGACAACTTGGTGCCGGAGCCTGCAGACGTGCGCGCCAGGTTCCAAGGCCGACGGCGACTCTTCTGGGTGCAGGTGCAGCTTCAGTTCAAGATCGTGCCGTCAGGCATCGTTTACATCGGTGGAGAAGTTCCGCGTCCGATGGCGCTGGGGTTCTTCACCGGGGGAATGACCAAGGTCATCCTCAGTGTGCTCCAATCGCTCGTCCCAGGACTTCATTACAGCTTCGGCCGCTCTGACGGAGACAGTGACGGTCGAAACGATAGCAGCTCGAGCGAAGCGGATAACGAGGAGCTGCCGCACATCTGCTTCCCACTGTACACTGCTGTGGACCAGTTCGTCGCCACCCCACCGGGGGAGACGCCTCCAACTCTGGGCAGCGAGGACTTTGGCGAGACGAAAGAGCAATCGCAGCAGCGTCGGCGCTCGGGGCTACTGATGTACCCGTTCAACACCCGCGACACGTACTCGTTCCACTTCCACAGCTTCTTCATCGACTTCGCCCACTGGCAGCTCGTGAACCTCCCCGGACTGCGCAACACGGACCTCCGCGCCTTCTGGGACGACATGCCGCTGCGCATCGTGTGCTACAGCCTCAACGACAGCTCGCGCACTCGAAGTGAAACGTTGCAAAAGGCGGGCGGTGGTCGCTCTATTGCTCGCCGCGCAAGCTATGCTGGTGGGTTATCCGCTACGGCAAGCAACGCTAAGAAGGCAGTGCACTCGTGGGCAACGAAAGAGTACAAGTTCTGCCTCGAGCTGAGTCCACAAGACCCGAATGCGGTCCCGCTATCGTCAGTCAGACCCGCGGCAGCCTCCGACTTGGCTGCCACAGCGTTCGAGACGCCCCGCGATACTCCACTTACGCTAGACACGCAGCTCATGTTGAAGCGGCTTCATGAGGTGCATCGCGAGCTGTCCTGTTATGAGATCCGGATTCCTGCGTGGTTCGAGTACTTCAGCCACACCCGAACGCACAGCGAACGGCGCGTCGGGTATGTCATTGCGGTGCGCACGATCTCGATTCCATCGAGTGTAGATGAAGATGGAGACCACGGAAGCGATCAGCAAGAGCCAACGGAAGCGGAGCTCGACCAACCGAAGCCTAAAGAACGCTGCCATGTGACGGGTGAGTACGTCCTGCTGCACACAGCATTGGTCGCGTTCACCCCGCTCTCTTTTGTGGAGCGAGCCCTTCCGACACGCGGAGCTGGAAGTGGAGAGGACAACAAGAGCAGTAGTGACGAGTCACTGGGATCCCTGGACTCCACCTCCAAGGCTAGTCGCAGCGGCAGCGGCAACAGCTCTACCTTCAGTGCTCGTTTACTGTTTGGGAGTCGTTCCCGATCGGTCGAGGACTCCATCTCCGTACGCGCTCGCAGCCTTCGCTACACCAAGATCGATGACGAGCGGCAGTTCCTCGAGCACCAGCTGCGGCTTCTTGCTGCGATCGCTCCTAGCGCGCGTATCGGCGTGCTCCCGGAGCAACTGTGCGCGGCCAAGTCGTCGCTTCTGGAACTGCTCCAGAGCCGCCAGTCGCCATCCGCGCTCGAGATCGAGTGGCCATTCTTGTCGGCTCACTGCGCCATCTCGTCCTCGGACGTGTTCACTCACAGCAACAAAAACGACGTGTCCATGCCAAGTGAAATTGCTCGCGCCAGTGCCAATGTGAGCTCTCCATTTGATACCGCGATCCGGCCAGCCTTGCCGCTTCGCAACGGTCGAAGTTGCCAGTCGGTGCAGGTTCTCCGCATCGTTTCGTCGAGCCATTGGCGCAATGAGTGGATGACGCTGCACCCGGCAGGGCACACGCTGCGCTTCTTCCGCACGCAATCCAGCTCGTGCAAGCTGGCAATCGCCATCGACCAAGTTCTGAGCATCGACATGGGTTCGCCTGCCTTTTCGAGCTGCTGGTGCCGCTCTCACTACCGAGATGCAGGTGCGACCGTTGTCGAAAGCATGGGCGGCACAACACTCTACTGGCTGCACATTGGGCTGGTCGAAAAGTGTCATCATATCGCGTTCGCAAGCCTCGAAGAGCAGGAGAAGTGGTTCGAGCTACTGTCGGGGGACGTGGAGACGTCATCGTCCGGGTTTCCGAAGACGCTGCCGTCGGTGGTTCCCATTGTGACTCGCTCTCAGCCCATACTTGACCTCCAGCTCAAGCAGTCCATCATCCGCAGCACTTCGCGCCTCTCAGTCGACTCGTTCGCTGTCGACGTTTGCGTTGGCGGAGGCAATGGCATCGGCAGCGGGAAGCCTCGATTGACCAAGCGATTCGTACTGAACGAGCGATGCCTCGTTCGTCTACGCGGTGTGTGTGCATGCACGCTACCTGAGTCGTCGCGGGGCGAGTTCGACGCGGCCCCCGATGCCGGTGATCTCGTTCGCCGGTGTCTTCGCCAGGCGATCAAGCTGCAGGCTATTCGACTGGACAACTTTTCGACGGTGGAGTTGATCCGATTCCAGGATTCGGTGTGCGCTCTGCGCTGGGTCGACCTGACGACGCTGCTTCGAGGGACAAGCAGCATCTCCGACCCAACTGGTGGCGATATCTCTGGCGACTATGACGATGAGGGCGAGCGGAAGGCCTTCTTCCTGAACCTGTTTCATCTCATGATGATCCACTCGAGCATCCTAGGGCTCCTGCCAAAGTCCAAGACCAAGTGGGCCAAGTTCTTCAACGGCGTAACCTACAACATCGGCGACATGTACTTTTCGCTGGCCGAGATCGAGCACGGCATCCTGCGAGCACCCATGTCACCGCTGCGGCTTCCGATCGCCTTTCTCGTGATCCCACGACTGGGTGAGCCCGAAGTGGACCCGCGCGCCTTGTTTCGCCTCGAGCAAGCTGATTTTCGACTCAACTTTGCCATGAACTGCATGACGCGCTCGTGCTGGGTGGGCATCGCAGTGTTCGACCGTTTTCACATCGACGAGCAGCTGGATCGCGTTGTGAGCGAGACCATCGCTCGCTCGCTGCTCTACGACCGCGCGAACCACGTTGTCCAACTGCCCAAGGTCTGTGACTGGTACCGCGACGACTTCAGCACCACCAACAGCCAGGCATCAGCGATTATAGCCGCTGAATCGCTACCGCGGGCTCTGACAACCAACCACGCGATCCTTGGACTGCTGCTTCGGTTCGTGCGCGGCCCTCAGCGGCCATTGCTTGAGTACGCATGGCAGCACCCGCTCGGACTCGTCGAGAAGTACACGTTCGAGAAGTACGACTACCGCTTTCAGGACGCTCTTGTCGAAGCCCCGGCGCTTGTCGAAACGCCCTGCGCCGGTGACATGGACGAGTAAAAGTGCTGGACAACTGCAGTCTCTGCTTTCATTATCAATACAGAGCGTCTCGGTACCTCACAGCCCAAGCAAGTACGATTCAATGCAGCTAAAGGCTGTTGCTGAACATTGTCAACAAGTGGTTTAGCCCTCTTCAGACTTGACCTGCCTTCCTCCATCTCGACCTCCAGCGCCTTTATCCATCACGATCCTCTCCATTGTCTGGAACCACTCGATCGTCTCTTCTTCAACAGACTGGGTCATCAGTTCTGCAAACCTCTCCAGCCCGGAGTCTCGCGTGAACTCGGACACCGGCAGCAACGGCGTGTGCAGACCGTAGCGAGTGCAATACGAGAACACCGTCCCTGCCGTCATCTCACCGTCGACCGAGGCAGACGTCCTGCGCTTGGCGACGCCCCACCCTGTCTCGCCGAACTGATCGCTTGCGATGCCCAGACAGCCTCGCCTCCTCGATGTCGCTCGCCAACACATGACGGCACGGTCCTCTTCGACGGTCATTCTCCCGACAAAGACGCACTCGAACTCCGCCGACTGCGAGTCGCCGTCCGCACATTTGTAGCAAAACTTGATGGCGTTCGCACCTCCCGGCAGATGCATGACCGCGGGATTGGACTGTTCGGACGTCATTTCCTGCAAGATGCGATCGAGCGCACTGACAGCGGCGTCAAAATCGAAAGGGACGACTCTCGTCTCGGTCAGCTCGAGGATATCTCCGCCTGCGTCCGGGTCTCGACGCCATACGTGCGCGGAGTTGAAGAGTTGGTTGTCGGTGAGAATGGGTACCTCGCACTCAGAGAACACCTCATTGGTTCGACGGTGCATCCCTCCAAGATCGTTCGCGAACGACATGATGGTGCAAATGTCGTGCTCAGAGAATCGCATCGCCTCCTTCTCCATGGACGTCACCAGTACGGTCGAGAGATGCGTTGCATCAATCAGGCTGAGGCTTGACTGGATAGAACAGACCAACTGCTGCACCAAGTCGTTGCATTGGCGCAGCTCCGTGCGCAGCTGCCGGTTGGTGTCCTCGGCCTGGATTCGCCGCTGCAGCTGCCGAAACGCGACGCCCCGCCAGCCTCCGAGCATGCGGCCACCTCGACCCGAACGCAGCAGTTGGCTCTTCCGCGCCTCGTTAGTCGCAAGTAGCGCGTCCAGCGTCCTCTGCAGCTCGATGCTCGTCGCCCGGAGCTGAGTCACCGCCTCTTTCTTCTTCGTTGTGTACGCCTGGCGGCTTCTGGACTTGAGTACGCTCGCGCGCGTCTTGCTACCGCTAGCAGCTCTTGCCGTTGACTCGTTGTCCTCCTCGTTACTCGAGCCCGATCCTCTCGTACAAGAACCTGAGAACGCTCGAGTGTCCTTGTCGACGGACGCGTCAGCCGGATCATTGGACAGGTCGGGCTCGTCGGGTTCATTTGTCGCGGCGAACTCCCTGCTCGCCCTGCCGCCGACCCAGAGCGACGCGTCCAGTTTCGTCTCCTCCTCCTCCTCCAGCCATGCCGCGTCGAATGGCGGCGGAGACACCACCGCCATCGTGGCGTCTTCGTCATCATGGAGACCTGCGCGGTCGTCATTCATGGCGGAGGAAATACCAAGCTGAGCTCGTTCGTCGACTGGAGTTGAGAGGCAAACACTGCCACAGCAGGAGCGATGGTCACTGTTTGTTACTCACAGCTCTGTCCATCTGGTCACGAACGTGCCCCTGCCATGGACGATTTCCTGTGGATTTTGCTGACTGAACTTGATGCGCCGTTTCTGACGGATAGCAGTCTCATTTCAAGCTCTCGCATGTCGTTGGCTTGCAGCTTTCCACCTTACACGAGCGGGACTCTCGACCATGGCGTTCACTTCGCATTCATTCGGCCCAGTCGGGTACAGACAGGTGCCCGCCCATGAGTCGAACCCAGGCGCGCCTGGCGGCAGTGTCGCCTGTAGAGTGAGGACAACAACATGTGTGCAGGAAGTGTTGCTATTGTGGATGCACTGTCCAACACGAGGGCCTCGTTCAGCAATGCAGAGGGTGCAAAGCTACCCAGATGAAGCCGCAACTTCCTGCAACGTCGACGGATTTTTACAGCAAGTGGTGCTGCGTGGAGATGTGGCACCGCGCCAAACGTGGCGGTCTCCATCCTGGACGAGATCCCGCGATCCGAATTGGTAGGTGGACGAAAGGGCGTGGCTGGCGATTTGCTCGCGACAAGATCACTCCCAGCTCTGGGGGTGCCCCCTCGGCGTCTCTCTCAGTCTCAGCTTCGCCCTCGAGACGCCTCTTGATCGAGTTCTGAAGGCTGCGGCATGCGGCTGACCCTGTCGGATGCCTTCGAGGCGCTGGGCGTTCCCCAGGACGCGTCGCCCGAGCTCGTGCGCCAGGCGTACCGCCAGCTCGCGCTGCGCTTTCACCCGGACAAGAACCCGGACGCGGACGCGACTGCCACGTTCCAGCGCGTGTCGGCGGCGTACAAGCGCATCTGTGACCATCGCGAGCGGCAGCAGCAGGCTCCAGGGACGTGGGCGTCCACCGGCTCGCCGTTCTTCGATGTCAGCGACGACGAGCTGGACGAGGACGAGCTCGGGTTCGACGACGACGTGTCGCTCGAGGAGATGCTCTTCATGTTTCAGATGATGTTCGGTGTGTCGTCCGGTGGGAGGAAGCAGCCAGCGAGCAACAGGGCGAGCCAAAGCGGCAAGGTGGACGCGGGCTCAGCTGGTTACCAGGCCAAGGCACCAGGCGTGCGCGTCAACATCGGAGGGAGGCGACGACAAACCAAGGGGAAGCGGAAGGCGAAGCACTCGCATGGACAGCAAGGCTTCGACCCGGATATGATGGACATCGAAGACGAGATGGCCAGGATGTTCATGGCCAACCCGTTCGCCTTCCACGTTGAGGAGTGAGTTGAAAGGTTGGTGGTCACACTGAGCGACAGTCATTGACCGCTCGTGGTGTTGGCAGGCTCGACTCGGACGAAGACGCCGAGTTCATGGACTTGGCGAGGCTCCTTGCGATGGGCGGCCGGCCAGCGACACAGAGTTTGTTCGGCGGTGGTGGCAAGCACAGCACGAGGAGGAGCAACAATGCCACGCATCAACAGCAGGACCAACATCAAGAGAGGCAAGAACGAGTGTCGGGTGGTGGTGACGCCGCCGCCACCAACAAGAGCAACGAGAGCAGCCCGTCGCTCGTGGTGGGGGCGAGCGTCCAGGTGTATGGGCGACTCGCAGGGGTGAGTGACGCTTGGTGCGTATGCACTATCATCTATCCCATGCTGACGTGTGTGGTACTGCTGCAACGCCTGCAGGTGGTCAAGTTTGTGGGTCAGGTTCACTACGCCAAGGGCGAGTTCGTGGGCGTGGAGCTGTGCGAGGCTGCCGGCAAGAACTCGGGCATGGTCAAAGGCGTCAACTACTTCTCGTGTGCACCGGGCCACGGCCTCATGGTGCGTCCAACGGACGTCTCATGCGCTCCCAGCGCCTAAGTGAGCTCTGATACTTGGTCAAGCTGCAGCCACGAGGTGTCTTGCCGTTCCCATCCGACGTAGCAGTCGCCACGGCCGTCATGTGAGGCGACACACGACCAGTCTGTGGTCGTTGCGAGGGTTGGAGAGCCGTAGAAAAGGAGAAAGGAGAGAGCAAGCGGTTCGTGGTCATGGATCGCAGTCGGGACGTCGTGCTGGTGTCATCACCGACGACGACCGCGAGATTGGACCGAAAAGTATACAAATTCGCTATATAACATAGGTACCGACACCTCCCATGCCCCTCGGATTGCCCAGGCGACACGCCAGCACTCTCGTGGTCGCCAGCGCTGGCGTTCGGCTTGTCAATGACAGCAGCACGCAGGAGGCGTCGCCTCACACAGTAGCGGCCACTCCTGACCTCATTCTACCCGTCAAACCCACTGGTTCCGCTGCTGGAGAGACGCATGGGCACCGACGGAGGCCATTCGCCAACGCACTCGGTCCTCAGCATGCCTCTGGGTGCGTGGGAGATGCCGGGCGGCGACGACCAGAGCCTGCGCGGCAGCTTCTTCTCGAGCACGCGGCTGGACGAACTCGCTGCGGGCAGCAGCGCCAACAGTCTGTTCGACGACGTGGGCGACAGCGAAGACGACGACGACGGCAGCGACCTGGACAGCAGCGGTGAGCACAGCGCCTTCTCGCTCATCCGCCGCGCGCGACAGAAGCAGCAGCGACGTCTGCAGCACCAGCGGCAGCAAGTCATGAACGGCGGCTTCGCGCGCGTCGAGACGCCCGGCCACGTGCAGTCGTCCATGTCGCTGGACGTGTTGGCCAGCAGCATGAACAGCAGCATGGGCTTCTCCATGTCGTCTCTGCTCATGTCGAGTCAGTACGGACCTACGGCGTCCCAGGCCTCCTTCTCCCCGTTCTTCGTGCAGTCGGCTCGCCACCAGCGTCCGCGATCGGCCTCCCAAGACGCTCCGCCCACCAACTCGTCCCATGAGCATGGACGAGGTGGCCCAGGCGGAGATGCAGCGCCGCCCTTGCCGCCCATCAGCTGGGGCGAGCTGCTCCGCTTCGCCACGCCGACGGAGCGCGCGCTCATGATGGGCGGACTGCTGTCTGCAGCCATCAACGGAGCGATCGTCGCCGTCTCGACGCTCGTGGTCGGCCGTGCCTTTGCCGCCTTCGCGCGTCTGCCGGGACTGTCAACGGACACGAGCGCGGCATCAGAGGACGCGTCGGCGACCATCAAGCGCGCGGCGTTCGCGCTGGTGATCCTGGGTGTCGCTTGCTGGCTCGCCAGCAGTGCCACCGCTGCCAGCACCGCGCGGTCGACGCGGCGCCAGCTGACGCGCATGCGCATCGCCTTGCTGCGCCAGCTCGTGGCGCTCGGAGACGCCACGACGCTCGCGTATCTCGAGCAGACGCAGCGCCAACAAGGAGGAGGAGACACAGACGGCGTCGACGGGTTGCTGGGTGCCGAGGACGCCGGAAAGGCGATCGCGAGGTCCGTCGTGTACGGAGACGCGCACTCGCGCGCGCTCGAGTGGCTGCTCTCGCACGCTCTGGGCCACTCCTGTCGCCTCATGGTGCAGTTCATTGGCGGCACGGCCGTAGCGTTCGCCACGTGCTGGCAGCTCGCGCTCGTCGTCTCGCTGTCCGTCTTCCCGCTGCTCACGGCCACGCTTGCGTGGCTGGAGTTGTACGGCCTCACGCAGCAGCAGCAGCGGCAGGAGAGCAGCACGGGTGCTCACGTGCCAGGTGCCACCGCCATGCTCAAGGCTCGAGCCGTCGCGGCCGAGGCGCTGAGCAGCGTGCGCACTCTGACCGCATTCAACGCCCAGCGGCCGGCGCAGCGCGCGTACACGCGGGAGTTGACGCGGGCTGCACGCGCGTCCGTCGCCCAGAGTCGACCGCGGGCGGTCGTGCGCGGCCTCGAGACTGGCGCCGTGTGGGCTCTGCTTGCCATCGTCGTAGGCTACGCCAGCAGTTTGTCTGGAGACCGCGAGCGGCGGGTTCAGAGCTCGCTGGCCGTGCTGGTAGCGGCGCTGGCGCTCCTCCAACTGGCCCCGACGCTCGTGGGTGTCGCCATGGCCCAACAAGCCGCCGCGCCGCTGTTCGCGCTGCTGGACGACAACCCCGAGCTCCTTGATGGCTTGCCCTCCTCCGACCCCGCCAACACGCAGCGCATCCCACCAGACACGGACAGCAGCGGCGCCATTGTGTTCCGCGACGTGCACACGCTGGGTGGCGGGTCGGCACTGCGCGGCGTCAACCTGTCGATCGCGCCTGGAGAGCGCGTGGCGGTCGTGGGCGTTGGCTGCGGAGCCATCGCGTCGCTGCTCGGACGCTTCGGCAGTCCGGCCATGGGTCAGATCCTGCTGGACGGGTGCGACGTCAAGGCGATCGACCGGCGCTGGTTGCGCGCGCAGCTCGCGGTCGCGGGACCAACCCCTGTGCTGTTCGCGGGCTCCATCTTCGACAACATCGCCATGGGTCTGGACCCGGACCGCGTCTGCGACGACGCGAGCGCGGGGTCGACGCAGTGGCCGCCGCTGCACGTGCAGCGCGAGGTGGTCAAGGCCGCGACGCTCGCGAGCGCGCACGCCTTCATCATGGCGCTGCCGGAGCAGTACGCCACACGCGTGGACCACGTCATCGAGACGAGCCTCTCGAGTCTCCGCTCGTCCGTGTTCGACCCGGCCGGCAAGACGCTGACGACGACCCAGCGCCACCTCATCGCGCTCTCGCGCACGCTCATTCGGTACAGCACCAGCCGCGTGCTCGTGCTCGACCGCGTGCTCTCGCCGCTGCCTTCGACGCTGGACAGGGCGTCGTGGACTGACAGGAGTAGCAGGAAGAGCTCGACCGCAGTCGAGAGCGTTACACTCGAGCAGGCAGTGGCCCGCGTCCTCCAGCGCTCGGCCGACGCGTCCATCAAGGCGCCGACGGCCCTGCTACTGCTTCCGTCGCCTCTTACAGCGAGTAGCGCGCTGTTGGACCCCGCAAACGGCCTCGTCGACCGCGTCGTGCACATGCAGCAGGGTCGATCGGTAGACGAAGCGTTCGACCGCGAAGTCACTCGCGGAGACGCACCGGGCTATCCGGTCCACAACCGTCTGCAGCGCGAGTTGTCCGTCGAGAGCAGCGACAGCTACTCCACCGACACGAGCGGCGACGAGATCGTGAGCACCAACGACTACGACAAGGAGGATGCGGGGCGGGTGAAGCGGGCCGCCACCGATGGCAGCGTCGGCGTCAGCGCTGGCGACCGGGACCTCCCGTGGGCGACGCTCGAGCACTTTGAGTACAGCTTCCACAGCGACCAGGTGGCTGCAGCGGATGTGACCGAGCAGGAGAAGCAGCAGGCCACGATGGCGTTCCAGGCGAGCGCCGTCTCGACCCGAGCGCGGCAGCCCAGTGTTCTCTCGTCATACAACAGCCGCCACCGACTGAGAGCCGCGACGCTGCTGTCCGCGCTGCCTCCGACGCCCCACTCGGTTTCTCACGCCTCATCTCCCTCTCTTGGTGACTCGAGTTTCACTGCACCAGCATCCGTCGCCCGGTCATTCGGCGTGTGGGAAGCACTCGCGTTCACACGCAGTGAGCGCAGCGCATTGAGGCTAGCCCTGGTCGCGTCGGCGCTTCTGGGGCTGGCCACACCGCTCGGATGCGTGCTTGTCGGCGCCTGGGCGGCCCAACTGCTGGTCGTGAACCCTGAGAGCGAAGATGCTTCACCAACTGGCGTCATCTGGTGGGCCGTCGTGAGCTGCGCGGCATCGGCCGTCGCGTTCGCGCTCGTACAAGGAGCGCACGCGTACTGCGCGACTCGCGTGAGCGAGATGGCGAGCGTCAAGCTGCAGACGCTGCACTTCCGCGCGCTCATCGCGCAGCCGATGGAGTTCTTCGATGCGAGACCGACCAACGTGGAGGCACTGAGTTCGGCTCTGGCTTGTCAGGGGCCGACGGTCGCCGCGGCGCTCGCTGGGGCGGCGCAGAGCAAGTTGGTCGGGACGGTGAGCGCTGGTCTGGGCGCCGTCGCCGCCGTCGTCGTGGTCACCAGCATGGCCAGCGAGAGTAACAGCAGCTTCTGGTGGCAGTTTTCCGTCCCAGCACTTCTGGGGGTGCTCCCACTCGCAGCGATCGGAGAGACACTGGTCGTCGGTGCTGCAGCTCTCGCACAATCCGCGACGGATCGACCGCAACAGCAGCATGTGGCGATCTCTAAAAGGAGATCGATCACACTTGCACCATCGGCGTCGATCGAAGACACGGCGTTAGATCATGCCACCGAGACGCTGACGCATCTGTGTGTGGTGATGGCGCTGGGCATCCAGCGGCAGCGATGTGACGAGTTCGCGAGCAGGATGGAGAAGGAGGAGGTGCTGGACTCCGAGCGCTCCCGCAGCTCCGTGCCCGCGTCTCTGCTGACCAGTGGCGGCGGCGCGTTCCTCGTCCGGTTCACCATTGTCGCGCTCCTGCTGTTCGCTGGCGACAACGCACTCGCCATCACCAACACTGGTGACTCGAGCAACGCCGATGACAGCGCTGCCAGCACTTCGGACGCTCGAGACTCGCTGTGCGGAGTGCTCGCGACCATCTTCGTCGTCATCATGACAGCCCAGGAGTTCGGACAAGCCATCGCGTGGTGGCAGCGCCACTCCCAGACCGCGAGCGATGCCGGCGCGGCCATTTGCGAACTGCGCGACCAAGCCAAGGCCCACGCAGCGACCGAGCGCGAGATGAACACCGTCGTGGCTGCTCCCGAACGAGTGGACGATCTGGGGTCGTCGTCGGTCTCCTCCTTCACATCTTCGCTTCACATGTCGATGCTGCAGAAGCAGCTCAACCCAGCTCGAAACAAGGCCATCCAGCGCCTGTCCAACCGCCAGCGACTGCGCGGAGCCATCACCTTTCGTCACGTGACGTTCGCGTACCCAACAATCCAAGACGGCGGCTTCAATCTCGTGCTGCGCAATGCCAACATGACCATCCGGGCTGGAGAGACTGTGGCGCTGTGTGGCGCGCCAGGGAGCGGCAAGTCGACGATCCTCGCGCTACTCGAGCGCTTCTACGACCCACAGGCTGCGTCCTTGACTCACTCGCTCTCCACCGACGGCGCCAGCGGCGTCTTCTTCGACGGCATCGACGCGCGCGCGCTAGAAGCTCACTGGCTGCGCGACCAGATCGGACTCATGAGCCTAACCGAGGCCGCGCCGCTGCTGCTGTTCCGAGGATCCATCACAGATAACATCGCGCTTGGCGTTCGCGTCTACGACTCGGCTGACACATCGTCATCGTCGCAAAGACCCAGCGTCTCCCATGACGAGATCGTTGTGGCCGCACAAGCCGCCAATGCGCACGGGTTCATCTCGCACTTACCCGATGGGTACGCGACGCGCGTCGACTCGCTGGACGATAGTCAAGCGCTTCGTGTCGCCCTGGCACGCGCCATTGTGCGCAACCCACCAGTGCTGCTGGTCGATGGCGTCGGAACGGGGGACATGGACAAACTGACCAGGTCCGCGCTCGTGAACGTGGTTGAAGCGCGCAGGAACAGCGGCAAGACGACGATCCTCACCACTAGAGCTCGGCTGGGCCTTGACGGTGGAAGGAGCAGTCACCAGTACCAGTCACCGCCGGTATATTCGGCGTCTCCGCTTGGTCTTGACAACGTGGACGTCGACAAGTGGTTGGTTGTCGCCAACGGCAGCATCACGGAGCTCAACCTGTCGGACGAGCATCAACAACAAGAACAGCCTCAGCACGAGCCTCAACAGCAACAGCAACAGGAACAGACCGATCCCGCTGCAGGCTCGTCGCATGAGGCGGCCGAGCAACTGATCGACCGGTTCTGGAGTGACATTGACGACGATGACGACGATGACATCGAAGAAGCTGAGCCCGAGCCGCTGTACGTCCCAGCGAGGCAGTCGAGGCCCGCCCGCGTGCGCATCGCGCTGCCGACGGAGTTCCAGTCCCTTACACTCCCACCGTCGCCGCAGCCTCCTCCCTCGCATTCGTTCTCGTCTCCGTCCCCGACGTCGTCCATGGCGTCCTCGACAGCATCGTACCAGTCGCTCTTCTCCGTCTAGAGGAAGCTTCAAGCATCATCAAGCTTGTCTGGTAGCACGGACACGATGTCAGCCTCTGGATCGACATGAATATCACACGCATGATTTGTCAGGCTGGAAGCACATGCGCGTCGCGATCACATGTTCCTATTCGCTGGATGGAAGAACGTTGCTACTGACGCGCCGAAAGACCAAATGCAACGCCATGCGTCTGGTCTCAAAGAATGCACTCGAGCAGCTTGGCAGTGGCTGCGCGCTCCCGTTTGGCCGGCACAGCCAGCGCGTTGTTGAGTTCGTGGACGGCGAAGCCCATGAGCGACGCATCGCTGGGCCAGGCGACTGACGCACGCGACGTGCGCACGTGCTCGGCACTGCACAAGCGCGTCAGTCTCTCAAATCAACACCTGTGAACCATGGGATCGCCAATATCCAAACACCACGTACGAGAGTGTGAGCGGGTAAGGCGAAGCGGCGGACGAGTCGAGCGTGTGCGTGATGACGGGCACCTTGGACGTGGCGCAGCATACGATTAGCACCGAGCAGAAGCAGTCACTGGAGTTTGCAGCCGTACCGTGGTGGTCTCGAGCAAGTCCCAGACGCGGACGCGCGCGTCGTCGTAGGTGGCGAAGAAGACAGCGGGCCGGGACGGCGACCACGCCACGCTGCTCACGCCGACGCCGAACGGGGCTTCGTCCCATGCACTGAGGCACAGCGGCGTCTCGCTATGGAACAGACTGCGGAGGCGGTTAGGCTGCGAGCTATGGGGAGGGAGGCAAGCTCGCCGCGTACCAAACGCAGCCGTCGCTATACCCGACGAGGAAGTAGCCGAGCTCGACCGGGTGGAACGCGATGCTCGTGACGCCCGCTGAGGATGACGAGCCAACGGATGGCGTCGACCTGAGGCCACGGAGTAGGCCGCTGCTGCCGCCGTCTCTGCGGTAGAAGGCGCGGAACGACGCCGACGTCTTCTGGCTCTGTTCAAACCGATGGCCACGCAGCAGCATGCCAGTGTGCGTGCCCACGACGAACCTGCCAAGCCAAGCAAGCGGTAGTCGTTAGACTGAGACCAGCTACAGGTGAACACGCTGGTCAGACTGATGACGAACTGGTTCGGATCGTGCGGGAGGAACTTGACGACGCTGGCGATGGGCCCGACGCCGAGCATTTGCGTCGACTTGGCCACGGATTTCGCGTCCGCAGTCTTGGGAGCCGAGGATGAAGAGCCCGAGCTTCTCCTCCCGTTGGCTGGCAGACCTGATAGCGGCGAGGAAAGACACAGTTGCTGCGTGTCGATGCGAGCATTCATGACCAGCTTGATGCGGGCGCCAATCTCGGCGCACTTGTCCGCGACGAGCGCGTCGTCATCCGCGTCCAACTCGACCAAACTCCACACGATGAGCACGCCGCGGTCGTCCATGGAGCCGAATTGGAAGTTGCCGCCGGCCGACCCGGAGGAGGAGCGAACGATCGGCTCGATGCTGACGATGGAGGACGCGTGGTGCTCTTGTTGCTGGCTTTGCGACGGAGCCAACCGGCTTGCAGCGCGGATACTGGCGCCACACGTCGAGTAGACTGGCGCACAGACGGCGACGCCGTCCATGAGGACTGGCGTGTTCTGTGTTGCCATGAGGGCGTTCTGCCTCAGGTCCCAGACGTAAATGCTGCCGTCCGTGGACCCTGCCAGCACAAAGAGCTCTCTCGTCGGGCTGAGCATCGCTGCGGACGTCTCGCCCTCGTTCTTGAGCACATGGAGCGGTCGGCTCGGCTGGTTCACGTCCCATACACACGACAACGTCTTCCCACGGTGGGATGCCGCAGGGTTAGCCTCTTTGTCATGATCGCCAGTGCTCTTGCTGTTCGCTTTGTCTGCATTGTTGACATCTCCATCGTCAACGTAGCACGCGAGCAGGAGGTTCGAAACGACTGGGGAGAAGTGGAGCACGGCCAGCGACCGCCCACGTAGAGCTCGATGCAGAGATGGGAGTGGCTCGGTCTCTTTGCTCTCGCTCGAGGCCGGACAGATGAGTTTCGTGCCGATTGGTGTGCTCGGCGTCATCTCGAACCGCTTCGCTGCCGACACAAAGTCGTCTTTGCTCTGGCTGGCGCCGTCGACTTCGCTGCCACTGGCTTTTGACTCGGTCTGGTCATGCCGCAGCTTCTCGGCCGCCATGGTGTTCTCAACCACGAGCACTTCGCATGCGTACGCCGCGTGCTCAAGGAACTTGAAGAATCGGGACGACGATGACAGAGATGCAGACGCCGAGGCTGCTGCCTGCTCCTCCGCGTTGTTGTCGCCTGCGGAGGCGTTTCGCGCTGACATGGAGGCTGTGGACGAGCTGTCGAGGCCGATATCGTCCGGGAAATGCATGCTCTTGTCGGCTGAAGGCGGGGGTTTGGTCTGCGTCGCCTGCTCGCGCGCTCCTTCCAACGTCTGGGTGATCCCCTGTCGCACTGCCCCGCGGCGCAGGCGCTGCATGAGCTTGTCTTGCTCGCTCACGGGGTTCTGCTGGAACAGGTAGAACTTGTCCACGTCCAGACTCTTGCGAGCCTCGAGGATCTCCTTGACGCGCTTCGCCCGCGGGTCGAGCGCCTGCTTCAGCCCCGCGATGGACGAAGAGATGGTCGAGGACGTCGCGCTGCCTGAACGGCCAACAGCCTTGCTGCCAGCCTGGCTCGCAGGCTGGGAACGACTGGTGTCCGGCGCGGATGAACTCGAAGGGCGAGACGTCGAGAGCAGCTCCTTGCTCTCGGCTTGCATCGCGTGCTGAATCTTCTCGAGCTCTCGCCCGGTCAAGTCGCCTCCACCGGCCTGTGAGGTGGACCCGCGGCTCTTGGCGTGCGCCTTGGCGGACATGGGCTTGAGCGGCGGCACAACTGGCTTGGGCGGCGCGCTGGCCTCGTCCGCCTCGTCGTCGTCGTTCTCGAAGCCGTCGTCTTCGTATTCGTTCTGTTCCTCGGCCTCCTCCTGGCACTCCTCGGCGTTGGCGTTGAGCGCCGCCTGCTGCTGCCGCTGCCGCTCCTCTCGCTTCCGCTGCTCGTCGAGCAGCCGCTGCTCCTCGGCGCGGCGCTCGAGCTCTTCTCGCCGCTTCTGCTCTTCCACCTCGCGCGCTCGCTGCTTCTTGGCCTCTCGTCGTGCTGCTGCTGCAGCAGCAGCGTCCGCTTCAGCCTTGGCGACTGCCAAGGCAGCGTCGGGAGCGACGCTCGTGGGGCCCATGACCGCCGCTCTGGCCGTGCCGGTGGCCGCTTCGAAGGACGGAGGAGGCCCCGCCGGGTCGGAAGGCGCCACAGACGTGCGCTTTTTGGACGCGCGGGGCTTGGCGTCCGCCTGAGCTGCGGCCTTGGGCTCGGCTGTGGACAGCGCAATGCGAGGAACTGTTGGCGGGCCGGAGGCTTGGGCTGGACCAAGAGTTGCCACCGGCGCGGACGGCACCGGTCCCACGGCACCAGCAGCAGCATCTCCGGAGCTGGGCGTGACGGCCTTCTTGCTGCCG
Organism: Phytopythium aichiense; assembly: GCA_023338125.1. NCBI lineage: Eukaryota > Oomycota > Peronosporomycetes > Pythiales > Pythiaceae > Phytopythium > Phytopythium aichiense. Next base: position 3,059 of record JAADYH010000091.1, on the reverse strand, counting down.
GCCGCCTTCTTGCTGGGCCGGCGCGCGGTGGCCTTATCCAGCACTGGTGGGCCCTTGGGCTCCGACATGCTGCGTTGGTTGCGGAGGAGGATTGGAATGGGCAGGCAGGGTGAATGAAGATCGAGCAGCTCGCGTCGTTTCGAGTTTCAGCCTATGAAAGCGGCGGGAAGGAGGGATTGAGCTATTTGGTTGGTAAAAAAATACAGATGGTCCAGTTTAGCAGCCAATCAGAGACCGTGGTTTGGATCTTGAAGCGGCGCCAAGCGCATGACATGACTCCCGAGGATTGACTCCACCTCTGGAAGATCCCAAAGCTTGCAAGGTGATGAAGGCAAGCATGCTCCGACGCAGGACGACGCGTCCGGCAAAATAGACGGCGCCTGATGTTGTTTCAAGAACCCCACGATCCGGGCCCCGATCGACAAGCGCGAACGGCCTGGACCTGTCTCGGATCAAGCCGTCTGAGCAGCCGAGCGCGAGATGAAGGCGTTCGCGAAGCTTCGTGCACCGACCAGCTGCTGCGTCACCCATGGAGAAGACACGTTCGAGTCCAAGCGGGGCCGTCCAGACGTCGTGCCTTGAGCAACAAGCACCTGCCCAGTGCCACGGACGACGGCTCGCTCCTCACTTGATACGTGGCAACCGATCTGCCCACTGGGAAGGCGCGCTTCGCGCTGCGAAGCGCTGGTAACCCAGTAGCTTTCCATCACTTCCGAGCGACCGCCTCATGCCGCGCGTTCATGTGGATCGATCCGTCTCTCTCGGCATTGACGCGCATATGTGCCAATCCTGTACGCGTTCCTCGTGGTCGGCAAGTCGCGTGGACTGGAGCCACAGGCTGGACGAGCAGCAGCGCCATCGATCCAGGCACGAGACGTGGTGGGAGCCACCGGCCACGGCAGCCAAGAAGCATCGACGCCAGCGCAGTCCATTGCGATGGTGGGTGGAGTGGGTGACCGTCGAATCACAAGCGGCGTCAGCTGGACGCTTCCCGACTCCTCACAGACCGGCGCCTGTGATGGCAGTCGACCGAGCTCGAGGAACCAGAACGACGTGAACGCCGAGGGCCTGGGGAGCGAACGCATCAAGCACGGTGCTTCTCGCTGCGCAGCAGGCCGGAAGGAGGCGCTTCGGGTGGGGGACAACAGGGTGCCAGCTGGAGTGCCGATCCCAGCGGCTCGAATCACGCGGTCCTTCCTCGGTCAGGCTCCCTGGGTTCGGACGCCTCCCTGCTCTGCGTCATGTGGCCAGCGCGGCGGCGGAAGTGCAAGGTCAACTGACGCGCTTGTCTTTTCGCGCGCCAGCGAATGGGATCGAACCCGCGCGACGACGTGGAGGAGCGTCACCGTGTCGCATGCTCATACTCACGCGTCGTGCATGCAGGAAGGGGGGCTCCCGCGGAAGCGGTGGCCATTGGCTTGCATGTGGCGGCAGGGGAATCTGTCTGGTGGCGGTGGGGGGATGGCGTCGGGCCAGAAAAGGACTTGGCGTTTGACTCGGAGAATGTATCCGCCACGCGATCATATCATCGGCGAGCGGGTGAATCTCAAGCTGGCGGCAGAGGGGGTTTACGTATCCATACATTATCCAAGTGGAACAAAGGTGTGACCCGAATAGAGGGGCGGCGTCGAAGGGAACGGGTCGAAGAGGTCGTGCTGGTCGTCGAGACGGGGGCGACTCCCTGTCAAGGAGGAAGCGGACCAGCACGAGAGCGACGAGCAGCGTCGCGTTGTGTGGATTCATTTGTGGTGATGGTTTCGAAGCCATACACCCCGACCCCCATCCTCGTGCTGGTTGCCGTGTCGGTCAAGCGCATAAAATATACCGGCGCATAGTTCAGCCAAGTCAAATTGCGGTGTTGGTTTCCAAGCTCGTGCTGGTCCCCGGGAATGCGTGTTCTCTGGACAGTTGTTCCGCTGCTGGGACAGGGACGGGCGCCGACTTGGCCCAGAAAACTGGCCGATCAATTTTGGATCTTCATCACAGCCCGGTTTCTCCACGAACTTTTACGCGCAAAAGCGGCGCATTTTTCGTTGATTTGACAACATGCCAAAACGGTCATATCAATTTTAGCACAATCTGATGTCCAATTGCAATGTGAATGCGATCTCGTGGGCAAAAATTACCGCATCTATTCTGGTCAGTCGGTGCATACAAAGACTCAATGTAAACCTGACTGTACAAGGTCGACATCAGAGGACTCCGTAATTGTCCAAGTCGTTCAAACCTGTCAGGGATAGGGGAACTCGGTTCAACATGCACGGCCAATCTCGATCTTGTGAACGCCGTTTGCCGTGGACGGCGGCACCGCTCCCCACTCTTCTCGGCGGCCCGCATACTCCGCGCTAGTGTTGCCGTCGTGTTCGCAGCTCCGCGCGCCATGTTGCCCTGCAATGTGAACGTCGACTACCCTAACGACCAACAGAAGCCGTACCGTACCACGCGCCATGTCGGCAAACCATCGTCGGTCAACGGGCTCCGTTGTGGTTCGCTAGGTCGGCGACCATCACGGACCTCTCTCTGCAGGTTGAAGCTCTCCCTTTTCTTCAGCCAAGGCCGGTTCGCCGCTCCTCCCACATACTCTTCCTCAGCTAAAGCCTCCTCCGCCCTCGTCCTGGTCCCGGTCCTGGTCCCGGTCCTGGTCCAGTCCCGGCGACAGTCCCCGGTCTTTCGAGGCCTCCAAGTCGCCTCAGTTTTCAAATTCCCAGGTCGGCGGCACCTCCCCGAGAAAAGACCACCTCAGTCTCTTTCTGATAGCGAAAGGCGTTACTCCGCAGGTCTTTGAAGCGATGGCCGACTCGCACGAGGCCCTGCTGCGGGCCGAGGACCCGGCCGTGGACGGCGGGGACGACGTGCCGGGCGTCTACCGGTCGCTCAACTTCCGGTCCATCCAGGACCCGTACACGAACAAGGACGATGACATGATCAGCCGCTACTCGACGCTGCGCGCCGACAACCTTGACTCGATGCTGAACGGCGGCCTCGAGCGCTTCTACAAGAAGTACCACCACCTCTCGCGCAAGGTCAACGTGCAGCTGCCGACGCCCGAGGTGCGCTTT
>JAADYH010000909.1:0-12747 GCA_023338125.1 Phytopythium aichiense | reverse complement strand
TATGACTGTGAGCCGACTCAAGAGCGCTTCGAAGACATGTTGGTGCTGCTTCCCGACTGCGAGCGCCGCGGCTGGCCGTGACCGCGTGCGCTTTCCAGAGCTGGAGTCTGCACCGACAAGTGTTCGCAGGTGCCTTTCGAGGTGACCAGTGGATCGCCCAGAATCTCGGGCATTGAGGTTGTCGCTTTGCGATGTTTTTCTTTTTACAACGTAATCGCGGTAATCTGAATAAAGTTGTCTATTCGAACCCTCGTGGCGTGGCCGCAAGCCACTCACTCGTCCTTGCGGAACTTGCGGTTGACGGGGAAGAACTGGCCCCGCATGGCCAGCACGCTGGGCGAATGCAGCGGCACGAACCAGTAGGCGCACTCGTGGAAGGAGCCGAAGACCTGCTGGAAGTTGCGCGCGACGCCGACGTTGAAGTAGTTGACGAAGTCCGGGTTGCCGCGCTTCTCGCAGTACTCGAGCGTCGTGTAGTTGAAGGCCGTGAAGACGAGGTGCATGGCGTAGAAGCACAGCAGCGCGGCGCCGAGACACGTGCTGCCGAAGAAGACGAGCACGACCTGGAGCTCGGGCGTCCAGAGGCCGAGCTCGCCGAGCAGATAGAGCGTGGTGGCGCGCTCGAGGCAGTCCATGAGTATGTAGCGGAAGAGCAGGCTGCTCTCGTACAGGCAGGTGGCGGCGCTCCAGCCGAGGAAGAGCAGGAAGAACTTGTAGTTGTAGAAGCCGATGCACTTGTTGATGTACACGCAGTGGTGGTCCATCTTGAGCACGCAGCGGCGGCACGAGCTGCAGTGGTGTGCGCGGTCGGGCTTGAGCGCGCGGCACTTGCGGCACACGCGCCGGCTACCGTCCATCTTGCTCTCCACGAGCGGCGGGCCGTCCGCGCGCAGCTGCTCCGGCCCGGCGTTGATCTTGCGCAGGCCGCCGCGCCGCACGAACGAGGCGTTCGAGCGCAGGCACTGCGCCAGCGACCAGCAGAGCAGCGCCGTCATGAGGTGGAAGGCCGCCAGCTCGGCCCACGACCCGCCGCGCGCCGCCACCCGCCGCTGCGCGAACCACACGAACGACAGGTACAGGTAGCCGATGAGCCACAGGATGATGGCCGGCAGGACGAAGCGCAGCGCCGGCGGCGCGCGCCACTCGCACCAGCAGCCCATCGGTCGGTCGGCGAGGTGATCGGTCGGTCGCGACGCGAGGAAGATACTTGCGTTTTGTATGGTGATGAACGGTTGCCCGCGATACGTCACCGAGAGAGTACTGTGGCGGACGGATTCATTTGCACATGATTGAAGAACAAAAGTGTCATGAGAGGTACACTCCGGTTACTCGTTGAAGAACCTCCGACTGCCAGCGTGCCTTGGCGTTCTGTGCGTGGCGCCCGGCTTGCTGTTCGCGGCGCTCGCGAGCTGCGGCGCACTCCACCAGCCAGCGCGGGTCGTTCTCGAACGCCTCGACGAGCGACGCGGCCTCGCCCTCACTCTTGCATGGTCGCGGACTCGAACGGGCCACCTGCAACGCCGTTGGATTGTTGGTTGGAGTGGTCACTGGGACGGCACTAGAGGCAGAAGTCGCAGTGACGGAGGCAATCAGACCAGTGCGGACGTCGGCGCTGGTACTTCTGATCGACAGCGACGACGGCCGAGGATGCGGTGCGACGCGCCAGGCTCGAACCGGTCCGCGATGGCCGCCACAGGGCGTGCAGCTAGCGTCTTCACCGGTCTCGCGGCCGTCCGAGTCTGCGGGGCAACGGTTGCCTGCGCGATCTGGTGCGCGCGAAGGGTAACGAACTGGAGGCGCGAGGAAGCCATCGTGTCTGGTCGTCGACGGCGGGAGGTCGTGGGCGGAGGTTGGGTCTCTGTAGCTCGTAGGAGGAGGAGACTTGGAGGCTTGTCGGGAGACTCCGGAATGAGCGAGCGAGGAGGCTGGCGGCGGTTCTCCAAGGTGCCGCCGAAAACGCGCCGGGAAATGCAGCGATTGATGGGACAGAGCGCGAGCGCGAGGGCTCATGGAGGCGCTGGGGGCGTCCGTGGAGGCGCAGCGAGGACCGCGGCAGGTGGCGGCACGAGCATGGCGGGCAATCAATACGCCTGGAGCAAGGAAAGGTTACGTGACGGGATACGTTGTGGTTGCATTCTCGCTTCAACATGATAGTGATCTGGTTACGCTACAGTCCATGACAGCAACACCACAGGAGGCGCCATGGCTCAACCGCCGGCCTCGCTGAGTGGTGTCCAGGAATACACGCGCGTATCACGACCGATCGCGTCCACCGTCGCTTGATTTGTGGCCTGAGACGCACGCTGTGGCCCGGCGTGACCACGCTGGAGTGTGTCTAGCACCTCGAGCACCCCATGAACTTCTCTAATAACCTGTTCAATGCTCTGAAGCTCGCACCACGAGCGAGATTCGGCGTGTCATGATGTGTGCGTTGTGTCCGGGGAAGGGTGAAGCGAATTCGGGCTGGCAACGCGTTGCGTTCTCCTCCGTGCAGTGAGCCCTGAGTGAACGTCACAGTATATATTGCGCCTCCTGGTGGTCAAAGCCCCGGATGGCCACAGAGATGCGCGGTAACCACCAGAGGAGGCAGTCGACTTGGACGAGCTGTCGCGACTGCGCATGACGCTGTCTCACCCCTCCTGGAGCTTGGAATGCACGCACGGGTGACCACTTGGTGCTGTTGGCGTCGCTTCACCTCCTCTCCGCACACGTCGCATGGATCCCTCCCGATTGCCAAACCGTCGCGAATACCGGTATAATCACTAATAACCCGGTATTTACCGCGGCTTTTTGGCAGTTGAATTCAAAGAGAGAAGAACAGCAACAAGTCGAACAAGGAAGTTCGCGCGCGGGTGGGTTGACTCCTGCACTCCTGCACTCCTGCACTCCTGCACTCCTGCGCGCCGCCTCGCCGCCGCCTCGCCGCTTCAGAGCCCGAGGAACCGCCACAAACAGCAGACCGACCTTCCGATGGCGTCGACGGCCGCGCCGCAGCTCGTGCCGGCGGCTGCTGCCGATGGAGGGAACGAATCGCAGCCGGCAGCGCTGGCGATCGTCGAGCAGCCGCCGGCGACCTGGTACAAGGACCAGTTTGGACGCAAGGCCACGTTCAACCTTGAGGTGCGGCGCTCGCAGCCGCCGTGCGAGCGCTGCGCCGAGAAGCGGCACCTGGGCGTCACGCTGCTCTACGAGAACGGGTGCGTGTTGGCTGGTCTTGCTGGCGGTGCGGCTGCGTGATTGTCACCTAACGGGTCGAAACAGCAAGGTCGTGGACAACCAGAGCGTGCTGCGCGTCGCGGCAGGGCTGTGCCTGGACAAGAGCGACCGGAGCTGCCTCGCGGTGCGCATCATGGAGGTGTCGAAGAACCACCAGAACCAGGTAGGTCGCCCGACCACGGACCGGTATCTGGTCGCCTTGACGCTCGGACTGACCCACGCAATCGGTGATGGCAGCGCTTCCGACTGCAGGTCGCGCTTCCACCGTGTCCAGACGCGTGCAGCGCTCGGACCACGGTCGTGACGGACCCTGTCCTCGTGCTGTCGAAGAAGGTGAGTGATGCTCTTCGGTCTAGCACCAGTGTGCAGATTGCTCACGGATTGGTGCTTTGGTGGCGCTGATCAGAACAAGCGGCCGGTCAAGACGGACGACGAAGAGTCTCCGTCCAAGGCCAAGAAGACCAAGTGCGAGGGTGACATCCTGTTGTCCCCGTCACCAGCGCCGCCTGCTCCGCCCGCGATCACGCCGAACCCGCTGCTGTCCAAGGCGATGCTGAAGCCTGGGCACCTCCAGCTGAAGGACTTGACCGTCAACCCGTATGGCGCCCCGCACACTGGGATCTCGCAGCGAATGACTGACATGTTCATGGACGACCCGATGGGCGGCTCCGAGCCGTGCTGGGACACGCAGCTGGTCCCATTCACGACGCCCAGCGACAGAGTGTGCCTGTGGGCGAACGCTGCCTACAACTTCCTTAACAAACTGCAGTTCCAGCCCTTCGAGCCCGCGCCGTCTTCCTCCACCTCGACGGACGCCGCGACCGACGTGAACAACATATTTGCGCACCATCTGCACAAGAAATTCCAGTGCGTGGTGTGCCGAGAGGTGTACGGCGCGTCGGCTGCTCCTGCACATCGCGAGGACTGCGACTTGGGACTGTTGCTCCAGCAAGGCCGTACGTGGATCTGGCTTAGTTGTTGCGTATGCACAGGGGTCTGACCGGCTGTGGATGCGGATATACAGGGCAATCAGCCAAGCGAGGAGAGCGCACTTCTGATGCCACGCCGACAGTGGAGGCCTCTGTTCAGATGCAAAGCAGCTATGACGACGACTTCCCGGCCACCACCAACACGTTCAACGCGCCTAGCTTCTTCTCGCCTGACAAGGCGGATCATCTTCCGCGACTAAGCCCAACACTGACGAGTCCGACGATCGTCCACGACGCGTTCAAGTTCTCCGACGTCCAGACTGATGGCGGACGGGCAGGCGCTGGGGCCGCCGCGTCGAAGCCACCAGTCGGTCCCTCCGCGAGTTCGAATGGACTGTCGCCGCTCGCCAAGTCGCTGGACCTCAACTCGTGGGAAGGCTACTCGTCGCTGTCTCGGATCATGTTCAGGTACATTCTCGTCGCCTATCGCGTGAATATTCTATCAGTGACTGACGATGATGCTTCCGACAGCGCCACGATGGACAACTCGAGGTTCATGGATTGGGACGGCACTTCTCGACTGCCGGGAGTATCGCCGACCAATTCAACCACGACCGCAGCCACGACGACACTCCCTGCGCTCTCTAGTGTGACAGCGGGGACGCCGCCAAAGCCCACGAACTCGCTCAGCGTCTCGAACTTCCTCTCTGGCATGAAGATGATGCCGGCCGAGTCCGTCGCGCTGCTTCAGGAAGACGATGCGGCACTCAACGGTGATGCAAGTCTGCTGTGTTCGATCAGCCGAGTGAGCTTGACGGAGCTGCAAGAGTTCATCCAGCAGGCCGATGAGAAGAAAGCGCAATCACTGGTGTCAGGGTCCACAACAGCGACTCCCAGGACGGATCAACCCTCCGTCGCCTCCTTGTCCATGCTGCTCGGCGCGGACACGTCGGAGCGAGAAGGTGCCGTGCACTCGATCGTCGCAAAGGATTTCCTTCACTGCGGACTCCCGGCGCTCGACAAGGAGCGACAGCTCGTGGGCTTTTACACGCTGCTGCCTGGATCGGTACGTTCAGTATGTGTGTTGGGCTTCGGCGCTTCGTGCTGACGGAAGCCTTGACGCGTGTGCTGGTCTGCAGACGTCGTCGAGCGCGGAGCTGCACTTCCTCCCCAACCTGTACCCGCTCGTGCCGCAGATGCTGGAGGAGCTGCAGCGAGAGATCGCGGGGCTGGCGCACGACGCGGCCATGCTCGTCCCTCGCGCGAGCGACTCACCCGAGGCACTAGACGAGCTCAAGGCCGCCGTGCTCGCCCAGCTGGCGCGAAGGGCGCGCGCAGGATAGGCCCAGTCGGCTCAAGCGAGCGCACATGCGGCCAGACAGCTCTGCATGTATCAATAGAGACAATAGCATGCGTGAGCCGACTTGAACAAGGTCAAGTCTTCAGTATTTGAGTGATGAATCAGTAGATCATCGTCATTTTATGCAAATGTAATGATTTGTGGTGATCATTGATGTGACTTGCTCCGAGTATGCTGATTACATTGTAACCTCGGGTTACCATGCTCGAGAACCCAAGCGTTGTCACTCGTTTGCTGCATCGGAAGTCGGAGCGAGGAAGAGCGCGGCGAAGCGCAGCCGCATCATGGGCAAGGCGGACTTCCTGACGCCCAAGGCGATCGGCAATCGCATGAAGGTGCTGTGTGCTGCGTCCTGGCGGTCGTGAGGCGTCCCCCATCGCCTCCGCCGTCGCCCCAGCGCGATAACCCGTCGTCGAGTAACCCTCTGACACTGGAGCTTCGTTGTGTGGCAGGCCAAGGGTCTGCAGAAGCTGCGGTGGTTCTGCCAGGTGTGCCAGAAGCAGTGCCGCGACGAGAACGGCTTCAAGTGCCACACGACGTCCGAGAGCCACCAGCGGCAGATGCTCATCGTCGCCAGCGACCCGGACAAGTTCCTCGGTGGCTACAGCGAGATGGTAAGTCTCTCTCTCTCTCTCTCTCTCTTTCTTCTCCTCTCACTTCTGTCTCCTTCTTTCATCGCTCATGCACTGCCTAACGCTCGTCGTGTTGCGTGTGTCGACCCACCTGCTGCTCAGTTCGAGACGGCGTTCCTGGAGCACCTGCGGCGGCGGCACGGCACGAAGCGCATGCGCGCCAACATGGTCTACAACGAGTACATCGCCGACAAGCTGCACGTGCACATGAACTCGACGCAGTGGACGACGCTGGGCACGTTCGTGCAGTACCTGGGCCGCACGGGCAAGTGCGTGGTGGACGAAACGGAGAAGGGATGGTACGTGCAGTACATCGACCGCGACCCGCGTGCCCTCGCGCGGCAGGAGGAGCTCGAGAAGAAGAAGAAGGCGGACCTGGACCACGAGGAGCGCAACCGCGCGTTCATCGAGCGGCAGCTCAAGATGGCCAAGGAGGTGGAGGGCGGCGACGAGGGGCAGCCGCGGCCCACCAAGCTGCAGCGCGTCGAGGATGGCCAGAAGATTCAGATCTCGCTCGCTCTGTCCAAGGCGACGAAGGATGGCAAGAGCAGCGGCAGCGGCAGCGGCAGCGCCACGCGCGCCTTTGGTGCGTCCGTGTTCGAGGCGTCGAGGGAGCAAGAGGGAGAGGAGAAGGCGCCGGCTTCCGCGCCGCTTTCGGGCTCCAAGCGCTCGGCCGCAGCCGTCGATGCCATCATGAAGGAGGAGGAGCAGCGAAAGGTGCACCAGCAGCGCCGCCACGAGGACGAGGACCGGCACCAGCGCAAGGAGAACTGGGTCACAGACGGCATCGTCGTCAAGGTGGTCAACAAGAAGCTGGACAGCGGCAACTACTACAAACGCAAAGGAGTGGTCACCAAGGTGGAGGATAAGTTCTGCGCGACGGTCGAGCTGCTCGACTCGGGCGACGTGCTGCGGCTGGACCAGGACGACCTCGAGACCGTCATCCCCAAGCCTGGCAGGAAGGTCAAGATCGTGAACGGCTTCGGCCGCGGAGCGACCGCCAAGCTGCTCGACATTGACGTCGACAGGTTCTGCGCGCGCGTTCGTATCGACTCGGGTCCCCGGAGGTAGCCACCTTGAATCAGCAGTGGTTTTGTACTTGCTCTAACGCACCGGATGAATGTTGCCAATGATGCTGCAGGGGCGAGACGCTGGAGCGCGTCGAGTACGAAGACATCTGCAGGCTTGCAGACGAGTGAGGGCATTCCGATGTCTGCCGTTCACAGAGTCGTTAAACCAGCAGCACAGCGCGCTCTGAAAGCAATAGCGGTGAATATAGTCGTAGACTTGGCGCGGAGCTCGATGGCTCTGTCTTGAAACCTACTGCGTCTCCAGCGACTTGTCACGGCGAGCGAGGCGAGCGACTGGGCACGTGGCCGTCTTCTGCGTTCAACGACAGTCTCTTTGGTCAGACTCTGGCGGCGGAATCGGCTGCCAATGGCCGACGTACCGTCCTCGGCTGCCGTCCCATCCGATCTCGAGGGCGTGGACGTGCGCGTGTGTCGGCTGGCGTCCTCCATGTCTTCGTCCTCGTCCGCCTCGGCCTGTTGCCGCTGCAGCTGCTCCTCCTCCTCCTCCTCCTCCATCTGCACGTCCTCGTCCAGCGTCGCCTTGAGGTTCTGGATGGTGCTCATGAGCAGCGCGAACTGCTTGGTGCGCAGCTCGAGCTTCCGGTCGACCCCCTCGATCACCTCGGTGGCCTCGTCCAGCCGCTTCCGCTCCACGTCGATCTCCCTGCAGTCCAGCCATCAGTCCGTCCGGATGATACGTGAGTGTTCGTTCTGAAGGTGTGCGCTGGGTACCACTGGCCGAACGTACGCGTTGATCTGGGCACGCGACGGCAGCTGGTTGACGACGCGCGAGATGGACTCGTACTCCTCCTTGTAGGCGCGCACGGTACGCTCCACCTGCACCTTGGCCTTGAGCGTCTCGATCTCGCTCGACACCTTGTCGATCGATCCGTCTGTCCCGGCACAGCGTCCGCCTCGTTGGCACTCTCCTCACCACCACAACCACAAACGCACAGGCGCAGAGACGCACCGATGTTGGCGTTCAGCGTCTCGTACTCCTCCAGCTCGCGCTGGCACGTGTAGCTCCAGATGTCCGTCTTGTTGGCCTCGAACTCGAGCTGCTCCAGCTCCCACAGCAGCGCGTCCATGTCCCGCTTGCTGCCATCGCCCCGCGTCAGAGCCGCCTCGCCCAGCCATTTTACCAGAGAGCAGAGCGCACCACGTGGAGGCGTCGACGCCGTCGTCCGCCAGCGCGTCCAGCAGCGCCAGCAGGCCCTCGGCCACGCGCTTGGCGCCGCTCTTGCCCACGGCGCTCGAGCGCGTCAGCAGTCGGCGCCGGATCACCACGTCTGTCAGGCACGCTGGCGTTAGAAAGGCGAGTCGTCAAGGCAGGGGACCGGTCGGTGGCGGCCCCACGGCCGTCCACAGGGCGAGAGAGAGAGAGAGGAAAAGAGCGCGGCGGCCGCACCTTCGTCGGCCATCTTTGTCCGGTTCGATCGGCTTTCCGAGTGGCGTTCACCAGGCGGTCGTGATTACCGTGTAATCGATAAGATTACGCTTGGGTACAATAATAACGTGAATAGTCGTGCTCTGTGTGTTGCTGTACTTCTATTTCATCACTGTATACAAGCATGGAACGTGTGAATTATTGGTGAACGGAGACGGTGAAAGAGGTGTGCAAGCGGTGGCGCCGCTTCAAGATCATCACATGCGGACGCCGAGACCGCCCGCGACGGCCGGCCATGTGGTTCGGCGTGGCGCCCGTGACGCCGCCGCACGTGCGCCGGCGGGAGGAGCGGTACCAGCAGGAGCAGCTGGAGGTGCAGTCCGGCGCTGGAGGCGCAGGCGTGGCGCTGTGCTCGCCCCGCGGCCGCGCTGGCGCCTCCGTCTCCGTCTCCGCTTCGCCGTGTCCGTCGCCGTCCGTGACGCCGCGCGCGGGCGAACTGCCGCTGGTGACGGACCGCCACGCCGGTGGAGCGGGCGTGAACGGGCTACGCGCCTTGAGTCTGTCGCCTCGTGGCCACATGAGCGCCTCGGAAGGTCGCGCCGACGGAGGAGGACGTGCCAGGCGGCGACCGAGAGTTCCGGTGCAATCGCCGCGGCGCAGTGGCCCAGCTCCGCTATCAATCAGCGACCAATGCCAGCAGCAAGATGAGGAGGAAATACCTGAGGATGCGTCAGCGCGGGAGTCGAGCAAGAGCCGCGGGCGGAGGCGGAGCGCGTTGAACGAGGGGGCGGACGCAGGGAACCAACGAGGAGCGGGAGGAGCAGCCGGCGACGGCAGCGCGTGGGCAGCCAAGGAGCAGAGCGAGCGCGGGCCGGACGCAGTCGAGTCCCGACCAACCACTCGGTCGTCTTCAACGTCATCATCGACGACGCGTCCGAGGCAGGAAAGGTGGGCGTTCGTGTGGATGGGAGGTGCTTCCTCTTGCTGATTGAGTGCCTGTGTCTGACAGTCCCAACCCCGCGATGCCTCGCTCCCGCCGGGCGTCGAGGTGCCTCAGTCGGGCGGACGCCACCGCCATACCAGCGTCGAGCGTCGACACCCCCGCGACTCCGTACGGCGGTCTATTGCTGCCGTTCCTGTCCAGAATAGGCGAGCGCTTCTCGTTCTCGCGGGGAAGCGCTGCCATGACCGCCGCGACGACCAGCACGCAGCCGGAGAACCTCGTCGGGCACACGTCGAGCGTCTGCGCGCTGGCCGCGAGCGACGACCGCGTGCTCGTGTCGTGCTCGCGCGACGGACTCGTCAAGATCTGGTCGCGCGTGACCTTCACGTGCCTCCAGACTTTGAGCGGGCACGACGACAACGTCTCGTGCGTCGACGTCCAAGGCAACTGGCTGATTTCTGGGTCGCACGACGCGACTCTGAGGCTGTACCACCGCCGGAGGAGGAGGTCGCTCCTCGGCACCGAGGAGAACCACGCGGGAGGGTCCGAATTTGAGCTCCACTGCGTCCTCCGCGGTCACATGGGCCACGTCACGAAGGTGCAGCTGCCCGAGGCACTTCCCGGTCTCGTGCTCAGCTGCTCGGACGACGCGACGCTGCGGCTATGGAGCGCGGAGCTCGCGCAGTGCATCCTCGTCCTGAGTCTCCACACGTCGCGCGTCACGTGCTTCACCGTGTATCCCATCGACTCGAGAGAGAGCACTACCACGATGGGCGACTTCCTGGTCTGCTCCGGTGCAGCGGATGCTGCCGTGTGCTTCTGGGAGGTTCTCAGCGCTTCTCGAACCAACCAGCGAGGTGGCGACCTCGGAAGCCACGGCGATCTCCAGGTCTTGCGGTCGCGAGCGTGCCACGTGCACAGATCGACCGTCCAATGCGTCGCTATTGTGACTGGGGACCCCGCGTCTTCGACCACCCCCGGCGTCTCCAGCAGTACTTCGCTCACGCCACTGCTCGTGTCGGGGTCCAACGACGGCACAATCCAGCTCTTCAACCTCCTCACATTCGAGCACCTCGCGCTGCTTCACGACTGCCAGGCACCCGTGTACGCGCTGGCGGTGGCTTCGTCCGGTCGGCTTGTAAGCGCCACGCGTGACGGCCGCCTGCTAGTGTTCAGCGACGTGCTTCGCTTCTTTGCATTGCCTCCTCGAGGCAGATCACCCATGGAGCTAAAGGTGGCGCCGACGTGGCTGTCGTCACTTCAACTTCGCGGAGACCTGGTCGCCTGCTGCGGAGAAGACACGCTCTACATCGCTAGCATCGCCGTCGGCGCAGGGTCCGTGCTCCGAGCCATCGACACCAAGCACGGCTTCATCAATTGCGTGCGCTGGATCCACTCGCGCGCTGTCGTCACCTGCGGCCAAGACAACGTCGTCAAGCTGTGGAACACGGCGTCGTGATTGCCAACGGCGTCTATTGTCGCTGCTCGCTGGCTTGGACACGCTCTTGAGCCGCCGCTTTCGCCATGTTCGTCGCATGGAGCGTCGACTGGGCGTTGTGGCGCTCGAGCTGCTCGCGCGTGGCGAATTTGCGGCGGCACAGGAGGCAGCAGACGAGCGGTGTCGGTTCACGCCGACGCTGTTGGTCCGGTGGCTCTTGGCGCGCTCCATTGTCTGGTGGGGAGGAGGTGAACTGCTCCTCAGTTCCCCCTGCCTTGGCTGGACGAGTCGTCCACGTGGCCCAGTGCGTCGCCTTGGCGTCCAGATCCGTCGCCAGGACCTCCTCCTGCTCTCGCGACGGAGAGTTCGAGGGCGGCGACGGTGTTGCGGAGCGCTCCCGCCGCTTTGGCTCGTGGTAGACGCGCTCGAAGCCCTTGGCGAGGAACTCGCGCCGCGCGAGCTCCTCCTCTTCGCGCTGGAACTCGCGCCAGATCTCCTCTGGCGTTCGCTGCCGAGCCGACGGCGCTGCATCGTCGGGGGCAGGCGCGTTGGCAGCTCGCTTGCGCTTGTGGCGGCGTCGCACTGGCGGCTGGGAGGACGACGGAGGCGCAGGAGCAGCGCCAGACGACCGGCCCCGCGATCGCTGTAGCGCCACCAGGTACTCGCGCTGCGAGCTGTCGACCGAGAGGCAGTCGTACGCGACGCTCAGGCGCTTGAAGGCCTCCTCGGCGCCTGCGCAGCGGTTCTTGTCCGGGTGCACGCGGACCGCGAGGCTCTTGTAGCGACTGCAGCAGCACAGCACAGCCGTTACTACTCGCTCGCTCTCACCGCCGTGAACGACCGCATCAGGCGCCGGTGATTACCTCCGCACGACTCGCGCGTCGATGAGCGCGGGCGTGACTCCGCGAAGCAGCGGCGGCTCCTGCAGCTCCAACGCCTCAAAGTGCGTGCTGAGAGGAGAGGCACGACATGGCGAGTCAGCGCTCCGCTGCCAGTGACGCGCAGCCCTTGACGACAGGACAGCGATCGGAGCAAGACCAGCATGTCCAGAACGTGGAGATGCGCGTCTTGCAGCCGGCGACGGACGCAGAGCGCCGCGAGTACCTGGCGCGCAGGAGCCGCGCGACGTGCTGCGCGTCCATTGCCTTCGAATGGGTTCTGCCTGGCATGAAGTGGCGAATATCTAAATAAGTACATTGCTGCTGCTGCCGCAGTGCTGTGACTAAAAGTACTGTTATAGATCATACTGATGCTTAGCCACTTCCTCCTCCTCCTGCTGCTGCTGCTCCTGCTTTTGCTGCTGCTGCTCCTGCTTGACGTCTGCCTGGCCGCTCGGCTGCTTGCTCTCCATCTCTTCTTCCATCCCCTCGTCGTTGTCTTCCTCCTCCTCTTCCTCCTCCCCGGTCTCCGCCTGCTGCTGCTCGTCGGTGTCGTCGTCGTCGTCCAGCCGCGGCCGCTTGTTCGCGTACAGCTCTCTCGTCTTGCTCGCCAGCGCCTGCACGCGACGCAGGAAGCTCAGGTCTTGCTCGAGCACCTCCGCGTCCGCATGCTGTATGTCCATCCATAATACACACATGTGTCAGCCGCAGCGGGTGCACCCAAACGTCCGTCGCATGGCGGGGACGAACCTCCTCCTCGAGCGACGCCAGCAGTGCCTTGTACTCCTCGACGTTGACGCCAGTCACTACCACGGCCTCTGGCTGCTCGCCGGTCGCTTCCGCAGGCTCAGGGGGGAGGTTCTCTGTGAGACTCTCCACCTGCTCGAACAAGTG
>JAADYH010000908.1:0-12777 GCA_023338125.1 Phytopythium aichiense | reverse complement strand
GCAAGGGGGCTGGCTGGCTGTCAAGCTGGGCACGAAAGCCCTTTCCTGGCACACTCCACACACGTTCACGGGCACCGCGGCGGTGTTCCGATGCCCGCACTGTGGCTTCGTCGTGGGCCGAGACGCGAATGCAGCGTTCAACATGTTGCGCTTCGTCAGCGGAGGCTCGCTCGCCACCTTGGCCATCCACCACTGAGTCGCCACCGCCACCTTCGTGTCTCGGGCTGCCAGCGAGGCACACCACACCGACACGAGCTGTCTGCCCGACAAGCACCGACGCATTGCATGTTTGTTGTTGACTGTTGTCGCATACTCCCTATGACACTCCAACTCCGACGTGCTCGGAGGGTCTCCACTCCACCGTCGATCGCCACGCCAACCACTCACTCGCTCCGCCCAATTTGCTGCCGGCGGCTAGAACTCGACCGACTCCATGACGCGCGCGGCTGGCGGGCTGTTGCTCGCGGGCTTCATGGGCCGCCGCACGATCCCGATCTCGCCCCGCTCGCTGCCACGCGCGATCGTCACGTCCTGCTGCTGTTGATTGTGGTGCTGGTGGTGGTGGTGCTGCTGCTGCGACAGCGCGACGGCCTCGAGCTGCACGCGCTGCTGCTCCATCTCGAGCTTGAGCTTCTCCTGCTGCAGCGACTGCTCGCGGCGGCGCTGGTGCTCGGCCTGCTGCTTGCGCATCGTCTCCACCTTGACGTCGCCGATCAGCGACGACCGCGGGGGCGGCACGCTGCTGGGCGAGCTGAGGCGCTCCGCCTGTGTGACCAGCGGTGGCGACCGCTCCGGCTCGCTCGGACGCCCGCCGTGCAGGCTGTTCGCGCCGGCCGTGTACTCCTCGTCGCTGTCGCTGTCGCTCTCGTTGTCGACGTCGAAGAACTGCTGCTGCGACTGCTGCAGCTGCGCCGTCATGCGGAACTCGAGGTCGTCAAAGTCCGACTTCTGCTGCTGCTGCTGCTGCTGCTGCTTCTCCTGCTCGAGCGCAATGCGTTCGCGCTCCGCACGCTCGCGCTCGCGCTTCTCGCGCTTCTCGCGGCGCTGGCGCTCCAACGGGTCTTCGTTCGAAATGGCCTCTGCCTGCTGGCGCGCAATGAGATCTGCCTCCTGCTTGGCGGCGAGAGCGGCCGCTTCCTCCTCCTGCCGCACGGCGAGCGCAGCAGCCTCCAGGGCCTTCTGTGCGCTCTCGCGGCGCTGGCGCTCGTGCTCCTCGCGCTTCTGCCGGCGCTGCAGCTCCAGCAGCGCCTCCTGCTGCTCGGCCTTCTTGAAGCTCTGCGTCAGCTCCAGTTCGTCCGCCAGCAGCTTCTCCTGCACGGCCTTCTTGCGCGCCTCTTCCTGTGCCAGGCGCTCCACGCGCTCACGCTCGACGCGCTCCTTCTCCAGTCGCGCCTGCTCCTCGCGCTGCTGCTGCTCGATCCGCTCCTGCTCAATCCGCTCCGCTTCTTCGCGCTCTCTCCGCTCCTCATCCGCGGCCGAAGCCAGCACAGCGGCTGCTGCCGCCTCCGCCTCGACAGCCCTGGCTCTCGCGTCCTCCTCCTCGCGGTGCTTTGCCGCCTGCGCCGCCTGCTCCTGGCGCTGGCGCTGCTGCTGCTCGTGCAGATGCTCCGCCTGCACCAGCAGCACGGCGTCCACGTCTGAGTGGCGTCCGACGTCTCCGCCGCCGCTGTGCGTGCTGCCAGGGTGCGACCCGACGCTGTGGCGGTTCATACCAACGGCGACGGACCTGCGCGCGGCCGCGAAGTTCTGGAAGTCCGTGATGCCCGGGTTGGCACCGCCCTGGCCGACGACGACGCGCGCGTCCGCCGGCGCATAAACCGACGCGCGCACCTGGTCGCTGGGCATGGGCGCGAGGCCCGCGCTGATGCGGAAGGCGAGCACGAGCTTGTCAACCCAGTCGTTCATCTCCATCTCGGTGCCGGCGGCCACGAGCAGGCGGCGCGAGGGCGTGTTGATGGCCACGCGCCAGATGGTCGAGGCCGAGCTGCCCGTCTTCATCGAGTCGGCGGGCATGACCTCGAGCACGTTCTCGTCGCAGCCAGCCAGGTCCACCTCGCCCTTCAGGTCGCCGTCCTCGAACGTGTAGTACTGCAGCTTGCCGGGCGTCAGCACGAAGTAGCGCGGCTTCCAGTTGCGCCGCCCGAAGGGGCCCGACCCGGAGCCCTTCTTGAACAGCACGCCCGTGCGCAGCACCTGCTCTTGCCCGCTCATGGTGAACGACGTGCGCGGCTTCTCTGTGTGTGTATGTGGGTCTGTGAGGGCCGATGGGAGACGCAGGGGCGGCGGATGGAGCGCGGCTTCCTTGCTCGAGATCGGCGGGGCTTCTTCGCCTCGGGGCGGCGTGTGTTGTGAGGAGACCGCGGAAGCGGGCGGCGAGGGATTGATCAGTTGCACTTATATATTATATTAAATTGGTGATTGGATTAGAAAAATACTTGGGAGTTGTGGATTGCTCGCAGATCGGTATAGTGCCAAAATTTGTTTGTGGTGTTGTATGTTGGAAAAGAGGATACTGAGGCGACGCACAGGGTGTTGGACGATGCGCTGCGTGGAGCGGAATAATTTGTGGGAACGGAATAATTTGTGGGAGGTGCTGAGACAACCCATCGAGTGTGCCGATTCGGCATATCCGGGGTTCTGATTGGTCGAAAAGTGTCTGGTGCGGGTGGAAAATTCAGAAATGACCTTGATTTCACACGTCGCAGATGGCCCTGAGCCGCTTTTTTGCCCGGATTTTCTTGTTTTCGCCGATTTTCGTGAGCAAACCGCGCACCCTTTTCCACAAAACACTCTCTAGAACAACCAAAACAAACAGCGAGTACAATCATTTATGAGAAAAAAATGCACCTGCTGCCCTGCGATGCAGCAACACCGCGACTCCATCCGGCTGTGCGCCTCCAGCGCACCATCATGGACGCCATCGTGCCCTCCATGATGCCCAAAGACTGGCCGCCACCCTCGCTCTTTGCGGAATGATACAGCGCAGCTCGGGGAGCAGACACTCGTTTGGTCCGCCCTCCCAATCATTCAACCTGTTTACGTGGGGCGGCAGCGTATTACGTGGAGGGATCGCTGCCGAGTTACTCCATGACGATCGGGCGTGCGCTCCGAGCGGGTCCTGTTCTCTCTCTCTCTCTCTCTCTCAATCTGTGGGCAGAAGCGGCGGCTGCGAGTGCTTTGCTGCGAGGATAGACGATCGCCGATGGTGTCAAACGCGTGCACTGAACGATAGATAGACGACCGTGTCCTTGTCCAGCTCGACGAGCGACTCGCATGCACGATCATCGGCGGCGACAGAGGCGGGAAGTCGGTCGCTTCGCGCCTCTGGCTGCAGTCATGCCGCAGTGTATCGAGCCATCCGATCCGTCGCCGCCGCCTTTGTTGTTGCTCGTGCCTCTCACCGCCACTCGCTCATGCGCTTGATGGCGCCGCACTTCTCGCACGCAGGCGCGTGCTTGTAGTTCATCTTGCCGCAGTTGGCGCGAGGGCACTCCCACTGGTCGGTCGCCGCGGCCAGCGACGTGGGCCCCGGCAGCTTGACGCCGCTCGCGTGCACCGTGCCCACCATCGGCTTGGCCGCCTCGCGCGCCAGCAGCTGTCCGAAGAAGCTCCGCGCGTCCACTGCCTTGTCGGCGGGCGGCGCCGGCTCAGAGGCTTCGACTGCTGTCGCGCTAGCATCCAGAGCCGTAGTCTCTTCTTCCTCGACGCTTCGGACTTGCTCGCCTTCGTCGCGCTTGCTGCGCTTCTCCTTCTTCTTCTTGTCCTTCTTGCTCTTCTTGTCCTTCTTCTTGGCGTGCTCGTGTCTCTTGCGGCGGTCGCTCTCGTCCGCACTCTCACGGCCATGGCGTCCTCTCCATCGGTCATCTTGACTCGAGCCAGCGCTGCGACTCCGGTCACGGCTGCGGCTTCTCCTCCGATGCCGTTCGTGGTGGCGGCCGTGTCTCTCGCTGCTGCGCGACGACGATCGCCGCGCTCGCCGTCGTCGAGGCTCTGGGCTTCGGTTTCGGCTTCGGCTGCGACTCCGACTCCGGCTTCCGCTGCTTGGGCGGTCCTTAAGCCGCGGGGACCGGCTGCCGCTCCTGCTTCTCCGTCGCACGTCGATCACCATGATGTTGTGCGCCGGTCACGTCGTCGACAGCCGAACTTTGCTCAAAGTGAATTTGTGTCCCAAAAAGTGTTTGATTTCAAGAACGCGCGTGTGGGATGTGTTGTAGTATACATTAGAGCAGTCGCAACGATTTACCAATTCATTCCGCAGAGTTGATTTCATCACGTACTAATCTTTCGCCTTTTACTAAAGATTACCGTGGAATTGACTCATCAAAATGCGGCTTCACTAAATTTCTTGGTCCCCCCTTGTGGGGGAAACTCTGTTATGCATTACTTTTTTTTTCATCCTGTGAAGTTCATGTTCAACCAATGTCAAAATGATAGTTCTGATCTCCAGTGATTTTATACACCACACACTCCGCTCTTTGCAACAACTTTGTGTGCCGAGACCAGTTCCGAATCCACCATGGGAGACCACTGATCGTTTTCCGGAGCCACATGACTCCGGGCCCGAGTGACAAGCGCGCTTGGCCTGCCTCGGATCAAGGCGTCTGAGAAATCGAGCGCGAGATGAAGATGTTCGTGACGCTTCGTGCGCCGACCTGCTGCTGCATCATGGAGAAGACACGTTTGAGTTCATATCCCAACGTCGTGCCTTGAACGACAAACACTTTCCAGCACGGCGCCTCGGACGATGCCTCGTTCCTCACTCGATATGTGACCACTGATTTGTCCAGCGAAGACCAAGGACCATCCACAAACGTGAGTCCGATTGTTCTTCAACACGAACCTGCTCACTCAGTCAGGCGCGTATCCTTGATGTTGCCAGTGGTATCTTGTATCCCATTGTCGTGATCTTCCCACTGTTGTCTTCTCTTCAAGCTAATGCACGCTCGACGATCTCGCGCGCTGTCCATAATCTACCTATCGTCTCTTCTACCTCCTACAACTACGCTCCTATCCTCTAAACTACAAAATGAAATGCTTCACGCCGACTACCTGCCGGGTGTGCCCACCGAGCCCGAGGCTGAGTCACTGGAGAGCTGGTCACGCAGCTGCCGGCCCATGGACATGGCGCGTCTCCTGGCGCGGCGCTCGACCGTGAAGGGCATCGAGATGGCCGCGTACTCGGCCAGCGACGTGTACGAGTGTGCGAGCGCGTCGGGCTTCTCCTGCACGAAGAGCATCACCTCGCGCGCCACCTGCGCGCTCGAGTCGCTCAGCGCCGCCGCCAGGATGCGGTTGAAGCTCGCCATGCGGTCCGCGATGAGCTGCGCGCGCGAAGCCGCCGACAGGAATGCTGACGTGAGCAGTCCGCCGCTTGGCAGCTCCGGTAGCCGCGCGCGGCCCGAAAGTGTGAACTTGACCTCGTCCAGCGGCAGCGACGCCGAGCGGTCGTAGTACGTCGCGCCCGGCCGCAGCTCCACCGGCACGCGCGGCGTGTACGGCCCCACGGGGGACTCGCAGCACTCGTCGTTTCCTGCTTGCTCCTGCTCCTCCGGTGTCTCCTCCGTGCAGATACCGTTGGCAGTCGACAGCTGCTTGTCATCGCACGGGTTGCTGCTGGCACTGCGCCGGCGCGAGTACGTTGACGTGGGCGACAGCACCAGCGGAGCGGCCTCCGGTGTCGACGCGATCGGGCTGCACGCGAGCAGCAGCGCCGAGAAGCCGCCGAGCACCGAGCCGGCGCCAGCCCCGAGGTCAACGCCGTAGGTGCTGGACGAGACGCTGCGCGCGCGGCCGGCCTCGGGTGGCATCCACTGCGCCAGCGCCTCGTGGAAGCGCTTGAAGTCGTTGTAGCGGCGGCGCACGACGTAGCCTTCGAGAGGCGACTCCCACGAGCGCACCTCGAGCAGGTAGTACACGACGCCGTCCGAGCCGAGCGAGTGGCCCACCACGGCCGCGCGCTCGTACACGGTGCCGTTGGTGCTGTACACGCTCACGCGCGGCTCCGAGCCCGAGGTGCCCGAGGTGGTGGCGGCCGACCCGAGCGACGTCGAGCGCGGCGGCAGCCCCGGCGGCTTGCTCGAGAACGCGGCAGGTAGCACGGCGGAGTCCATGCTGCGGCTCGCGAGCGGCTCGCCCTCCGGCTGGTCCGCGGTAGGGCGGAGGTAGAGCGACGTGGCCATGCTTGTCGCGCAACGTATCAGGTGTTCGTCGGGTTGGCTTGTGCCGGAGGGATTGAGGGCCCTCCCGGTCCGGTCGCCCTACCGGTCGCCCCCACACGCGCATCATTGCCCAGCAGCGGGCGGTTGCCCGCCCTCCTCTTCTTCTTCGGTCCATCTCCCCCTCGTTGCTCCCCTGCGTTTTTTGCTTGGCTGGCGACGATATCGCTTCTTCATTGGCTGAAAAGACCGCTAATGCAGCCAACCCGAGCCCGCGACGTACTCGTTGAAGAGATGCAGGCGCTGGAAAAAGTGGATACATTCTAGCGGATTCGACGGGGTATTGGTTCTCCGATACGATTTCCCTGCTGAAACCAATATCAAATTGGCTTCAGCAGGGAAACTCGGCAGCTGCTTGGACGCAGCGTCCAAGCTTGAACATCTGAGAATCGCGTTCATTGAACCTGCACAAAACGATCGCATTGCCGAAACCCATCGCGTCCAGCCGCGGATTCTCGTGGACGGAAGACCGCGCGCTTCCTGGAAGGCGCCGGCAACGCAAATGAGCCGCGGACTCGTCTCCGTCGGAGACGCGGCGGCAACAGATGACGCGCGTGCGTTCCTCTCGTCTTCCGCATGGGGCTGAACACACTCCGCCGGAAGCAATAATGGCTGGCGGAGCAGGCGCACGTGCGTGGCATCTCTGAAGTTTGGGTGCGACCAGCCGTTCGGTCGTTCGTCCACCCTGCACTTGCGTGTTGACAACATGTCACGTCTGGCTTCGCGGTGGTTGTGGGGACCCGATCGGGATCAGCATGCGCAAGCGGTGCACCGTGGCACGGCGCGTGAAACGCCGGCGCCGCGTCGGTCGACATGGAAGCCTGGCGTGGTGCCCATTGGGGCGGCATCTGGTCATACTGTAGAGACACTCGACCATACCGATGACGTTGAATCGGATCCGCACGTCACTTGGATACTCTTGGATGACTGGTCCGGACGACACGACGTGCTGCAACAGTCGAGCGGAGGTGGCGGCTTCGCCGATCGTTTCTGGAATGCGGGGACCGACGTCAGTGAACGTTTCTTGCGTTCTGGCGCGCTTGCCACGGCGGAACTAACTGGCGCATGGTTGCCATGCTGTTGGACGTGCGGCCGTGCAACAGTGGAAGGGATGAATCAACTCGACTTGCAGGCGAACACTTTGTTACGCGTTCCCGACCGCTCACTGCGCTTCCGCGGCTTTGCAACGCTCAGTAGTAGAACGTGTCGCGAGTCGCGTGCCGCTCGATGCCGCGGAACCGCGGCTCCTTGCCTGAACATCGTTGGAGCCGGTCGGGTCAGACTGGAAACAGCGAGCTCGTGGCTGGCCGGACAGAACGACCGACAAGACGTACCGACGCGCCAGAGGTACCAGTCCAGCTCAAGCGTCGACAGGCGGCCGTTGCTGGCGCGCACGATCTGCTCGCAGGCCACGATCGCGCCGGCGCGAATCTCGCTCTCGCGCTCGCCCGAAGGCAGCTCCTCGCCACGCGCGATCTTCTCGTCCAGCTCGGGCGTGTACTGCGAAGGGCACAAGCAGATACAAGGTTGGAGACCAGTTTGCATCCGCAGGCAGCACGGTGATTCTACGGATGGATACCTCGAGGATGCCCATCGCGCGAAGAACGCACGGGAGAACCTGTGGGATACGATCCGGTCAGGATGTCAGACCAAGTGCGTCTTTCAGCAGGCACAGTCCCAACATCTCGAGGGTCGGACGCACATTGTCGGTGAAGACCGTCAGCTGGTCGATGTCTGCAAACGCGAGGGGCTGCTCGTCGTCCTGGATGCAGCGTGACAGACCATTGTGCTGGCGTTGAGGCACTGCACCGACACACACACCTCGGAGCTGTTCCGGTCCTACCTTGAAGCGACGGTGGACGCTTGCGATCGCGAGCTGCGCGCGCTTGAGGAAGTACACACGCCCGACGCCCTCGACGTCACAGTGGTCGCTGAATGCCGAGAAGGTGCTCAAGAACGCGTCCAGAAGCTGCACCGCGCTCGCGTCGGACGCAGAAGGCGCCGTCGACACGTTGGCGAGCACGAACGCGCCAAAGTCCTCGACACCGCGCGCCACCAGCTGCTCGCCAGACTCGTTCAGTACCTTCCGCAGCATCTCGGCCAGCGGCTTGAGCGGACCCTGTGGGCAGCGTCCAGAGCGTCAACCAGTCAGTGATACTGCTAGATTGTAGCACGAGCAACACCGCGTCCTTGCACGCACCGGCTTGGAGATGTAGATGCCTGGCGACAGCTCCTCGTCGCGCTCGAGCGGCAGCGAGAAGTAGTTGGCGACCGAGTCGATCGTCAGCGCGCTCATGAACTTGCCGTCCAGCTTGGGAGCCGAAATGTACATGCCGATGAGTCCGTACAACTGCAACAAGTCCGAGTCATGCAGACACGTCAGTGCGTTCGGCATGCGGTGGTGAAGAGAGAGAGTCACAGTCGCAGGGACGCACAATCGTCTCGTAAGCTCCCTGTTGTCCGCCATGGAGTAGTCACGAACACGATTCAGTCCCCGCGGTCGTATAGGACAAAGGGGGAGTGGCGAAGCAGACGCACACGGTCCGTGAGCTTGTGCAGGTCCTTGCGGAAGCCGCTGCCAAAGTTGAGCAGCCCGTGCAGCACTGCGCCGTTCACACAGAGACGCAGCATCAGGGTGAACAGTCAGCCTCCTCCCATTATCAAAGCGGTGCGTGCGCCTCACCGAGGAAGTTGATCTCGTCCTGGCGCGAGCGGAAGTTGAGCGGGAAGCGGTCGGGCTTGGCGAGCGACTCGAACTCGCTCCAGTCCAGCGCGTCCGTGAACGCGCGCACCTTGTCCACGTCCACGCGCACGGCCGAGCCCTCGCGCGCCAGCAGCGCGGCGCAGGACGAGCGTACGCGCTCCGTCAGCGGCCCGGAAGCCGACGCCTTCGAGTCCGTCATCTTGGTCGACTTGGTTTTGGGTTGTTGGGTTGGTCTCGGCATTCGGGAAATCCAATTTTTAAAATAACGATCGACCACACTACTTTCGTTCTTGCATTGTTGTATTTAGCCTATCGTGCCTAAATTTATGTTTGTCACTCCATCCAGCGCTGCCAACATCGATCTGACCCACGCTTCAGTCAGATGAGCAGCATGTGGGGACGACTGGAACGACTGCGACGCCCGGCGGCGCGCGCGGCCTGGACGGGGAATGGCGGGGCGGCGCGCGGGAAGATCACGGTGCCGTCGATGGACGCAGGCGCGGGCGACGCTAGCGCTGCTCGCCGCCGCCGGCTGAAGCCCAAGATGCCCAAGGACAAGTGCGTTCGCTCATAACGGGAGGTGTTGAGGCGAGTCGAGTCTCACGTGCTCGCTCATTGCTGTGCACAGGTTCGCAACGCTCGCGACAGCGTTCCTGGACCGCGTGGAGATGGCGATGGCGCCGCTGGCGCCACCCGTTAATCAAGTGTTCGCCGTCGAGCGCCGCGCAGGTAGGACGGGCGACTCGCGCGGGACCATCGGAACGGCGCTCGCTGACGGTGCTTGGTGACAATAAACGAAGACGCGGGGCTGACGATCCGCACGCCCGACGCGACGTTCGAGCTGCTCGTCGTGCCGACCAAGCAGCGCATCAACCTCACAACGCCAGTGAGTCACCGCGAGGCGGTTTTCTGGGCTTGTATGGTGAAACTAACGCGCGCGTTTGATGGCATGCTCGCCGGGAAGGTCTCGGGGCGGCGCGTGTACGAGTGGAACGCGCGGACGCAGCGCTGGGAGGACGAGGTGTGCTTCTGCGAGTGACGCTAATGCCATGCTGGCGTGCCCACTGACGGTTTGATGCCTTGCCTTGCCGCAGAACGACTCGCACGACGTCGAGGGGCTGCTCACCCGCGACGTGATGCGCTTCTGCATCGGCATCCCGCTGTTCTGACGGCGGCCTGCTGCTCCGGGGAAGACGAGGGATGGATGGTCCCCACGATCAATCGACGAATAGACGCGCCGGCTGTGAGAGACAATCGGCGATTAGTCTTGTTTATTACCACACACGCGCGCGCACTTGTCCGTCGCCTTGCCGCCGCCGGCTCCTGCTCATCCACCAGACCACGACTCGTGCGAACCTGTTACCTATATGCTGCTGGTGCTGCTTCGCCTGCTTGCTGCATGGCGCCTATTCCAGCGTTTTCAGCAAGCGAAACAGCCCTGCTGCCTCCCGGATGCGACTAAACTCGATGCAGAACGCCTGGACTTCGATGATGAGGTCCTGTCGAAGGCATCAATCACCACACAGCGTTAGCACAAGGAACTACCCACACCATCAGCAGGCAATCGACGCGCACGCACCTGCACATTGATGATCTTGTTGCGGATCAGCGACTGCAGGAACACACACACGAGGCGCACGAGGCGGTTCTGCATGTACTTGTCCTTGATGTTCTCGCACGACGAGATGCAGTTCGAGATGTACAGGTGGATGAACTCCGTCGGCAGGTCCACCGCCGTCGTCAGCCGATTCACGACCTCCATCGAGTGCAGCGACATGTCCATGTTCACCAGCGCCGACAGGTACTCCGTGATCTGGTTCGACGCCATGAGCTTCAGCAGACAGTCGATCGCTAGCATCGGGTTGTTCTCCACCAGATCCGGCAGTCGCTGAGGCGTCAGGGAACAGTGATACACGAGCTTCGGGTCTGCCTCCAGCTCCGCCAGTACCTTTTGCTGCAGCGCCGGCACCAGCGGCTTCTGGAACGCTCGCTGCATCAGCTCACGTAGCGCAAGTCCATGGGTCGAGTCCAGCATCGTAGAGTCCCACAGCAGCGTCGGACAGTAGTCGGGGTTCAGCCACAGCAGCTCCGTCATATCTGGCTCTAGCAGTGGCGGCAGCGGCCGCATGAACTTGGGCTCGAAGCTCGCGAGCGACAGCGACCCAGACGTGGGAGGAGCCCCACCTGCCGCTGCCGCACTACTAGCCGAAGACGCCGAGGTTGCGTCCGCTGCATCGCCACCGACGAGCTCCATCTCTTCAAGGGAAAGCTGCTCGGCGCAAGGCACGCGCAGCGCGCTCACCTCGGTCGGCGGAACGTACAGGTTGGCACCGCCAGCGTTGTTCAGGTGTTCCTGCAGATCCAGCTCCGAGTCGGCGACCACGTTGCGAATGCCCGCAGCGCGCAGCTGAGGCGGCACCGGCGTGCGCTCCACATACTGGCTACGCAGCGTCTCCAGATCCTTGGGGGTCGGCGCGGGCGGAGCCGCCACCTCGCGCAGCTCGCTCAGCAGCTGCTTCGCTGTCTTCTTGCTCGCCTGCGCGCGAAAGAGCGGTGAGCACCAGCAACTCGAGCACGCGGATGCGATGCGAGGGAGGGGAGGAACGCACCTCGCGGGAGGCTGGAGACGCGAGCAGCTGGGCGAGGAACTTCTTTTCGCTGGCGTCGGTAGACGCGTCCTCGAGCGCCTCCAGGAAGAACGGCAGGAACGGGTTTGTGGACCCGCCAGCCGCGTCGGCGCGGTACAGATCCCACAGGATCGAGAAGCCCACGAGCCGCTGCGCCATACTCTCCAACGTTAGGAGAGCTTCATCTGCAAGGAGTAGCGGTGCACAGTTCGGCCTCAACGCACCTGGGAGCTGGTGAGCAGGTTGTCTTGCAGCAGGATGCAGATCGTGCAGCCGACCTTAAAG
Source organism: Phytopythium aichiense (assembly GCA_023338125.1). NCBI lineage: Eukaryota > Oomycota > Peronosporomycetes > Pythiales > Pythiaceae > Phytopythium > Phytopythium aichiense. The sequence goes on along the minus strand of JAADYH010000908.1, from coordinate 946 downwards.
TGGTCGTTCTTGGTGAAAGTGCGCAGGAACGCGGCCACGACCTGTTCCAGCGGCTTGTCGTCCTCCTGTGCGCGTCGAAAGAACACGCGGCAAGCGTCAGCGAGCGGCCGAGGGGATCTCCACGTCGTCCCCCTCCGTTCTCCCCCGCGTCTGGCGCCGCCACGCCCTGGGAACACGCGTCGCCATCGCGGGGGGAGAGCGGAAGGAAGGCGGCCGAGAAAAGCCGCGGTCGCTCTTCCAATCCTCCTCAGGAACGCGACGTACGTTGAGGATGCTCAGCAGCGGGCGCAGCTCTCGGATCTCGAGCATGGTTCTCTCCTGCCTCCTCTCTCTCGGTTTCAATCTCGGCGGTGGCGGGCGCGTCCGTGCGGGGGGAAGGCGGCGCGGGCGGATGCAGCACGCGGGGCGTCGGTGTCGGCTTTTTATCCGGTACTTTCCAGTCACAATCGCGATACAAGGGAAACATGGCTGGCCGTATACATCCTGCGCGCACGGAACTGTATACGTACTTAGCACCGATCCGCACTTTGTCGTAGACCATCATTCCTTTCCATGAGCTCGTTTTAGTAGGATCACTTTGGCTCGGAAAACAAACACGAGTGCCTCCAGCCTAATTGGTGTGGGCCACAAGTAGGACGTCGCTAGGTTTTTCATCGAATAACTTTGACGATGAAACACTGCGGTCTCGCTAAGACGACGCGTGTCTGAATGCGAGCGTGGGGATGGCGAACTCGCTCGTCTCTGCACTTGCTGCCGCTTCCCAAGTTCCAGAAGTTTCAGGTTGCAGTTTCATAGTTCCAGGGATCCTGATTGCCTCAAGCTTTGTTTTGTTTTGTTTTTTGTCGAGAGAAACTTTTATGCTCAATTGAAGCAACAATCTCACCGAACTTTGTGGCGCTAAGGTTCGTTGGCTAAGATTTAGCACTGTTCGGGCCATTGTGCGTTT
>JAADYH010000907.1:0-12787 GCA_023338125.1 Phytopythium aichiense | reverse complement strand
GGGGAGTGGGAGGCACTCAGATGGTCTCGTTTAGTATCAGCACTCGCTGGCTGTAGAATCTGCGCGTGCTTTAGCGTGGATATCGTTCACTGTAAACCAAATGCATTGCGTTGAACTTAAGCTACGGGTTGCCCTCGAAATTGTTTGACCTTGCTCTTGACGAGCACATCCTTGGAGTGTTAGTAGTAGACGAAGCGAAGAAGTAGCCACGAAGACATTGGAGGACCAAGCCCGCTGGTCGCGTTTTCTGGTAAGCCATGCAGTGTTGTGCGCAGCAGGCGAAGGACTCGAGCGCAATCGACCGAGTCGCAGTGCTTGTCAACAGGAGCGTGCGTCTCAACTGGTGTGCATAGCGTCGAGCTGTGCGCAGTGCAAGCTGCCTTGCCACACGGCATTAGCGACCCTCACTTCTCTCTCCGTCGAATCCCTCGCAAGGACAGAGGATGCCTCACGGACCATGAGCACCCGCAGCCGGAGCCTCATCAGCAATCAAGCAGCGCGTTCGACTTGATAGCCAAATCTTCAATCGCGAAGAAGAGTTTCCCGATCTGATTCGGAGATGCGACTCGCCAACGAGCGTCATTACTGCCGCCTCGCGACAACAGCAGCGAGCATGGCGTCAGCGTCCACAGTCGACGCACGTGTTGATGTCTGTCGCCTCTCTGCTGTGCTGTGGCCTTCGTCCATACCGAGCCATTATCACCGGCGCCGCAGCAGCAGCAGCAGCAGCAGGAAGGTGGCGGCGAGGAAATCCATCGCTGGGTGTGACCACAGTCGTAAACTCTCGGCTTGCGCATCGGCACCGCCGAGTGTGACGTGGCAGCCGACTGACGGCATCCGCAATCCGGACGATCCATACAAAAACCAAGTGAAACGCCACTTTCGACTTGTCGAATCGATTACGAAATCAGCATTTTACGCATTTTCAGCCAATCAGAAACCTTCAGCAACATAGACACCTCAAGGGGATGGGCTTGACAACGGAGCTGCTCAACTCCTGAGTGCCACGGTGTCCAAGTTCCGGCGGGCGATGGCTGGCGCGGCGGTGGCTGGCGCGGCGACAGTTCGTCCATTCTGCAATTTGCGCAGTCCAAGCCGCCACCACGATCCGCCGCCTGTCCTCCGCAGCCGCCGCTGCCTTCGGAGCCGCCGCCGCTTCCTACTCGACGACTTCCGCCACTGCCGCCACCATGTTCACCTCGCGCCAGATCGCCAGCAAGTTCGTCGCCCGTGAGCAGGGCGAGGGAGCTGGAGCGCGCGTCCACCGTTCGATCGGCACGTCTCGCCTCCGCAACCTCGACCCGTTCCTCATGCTGGACGAGTTCAACGTCGGACTGCCCGGTGGCTTCCCTGACCACCCGCATCGCGGATTCGAGACCGTCACGTATGTGCTGCCGACGTCCAAGGGCCACATGTGCCACGAGGACTTCCTCGGCAACAAGGGCGAGCTGCGTCCCGGTGATCTCCAGTGGATGACGCCCGGTCGCGGCATCATGCACGCCGAGATGCCGTTGACGGAGGAGACGTGCCATGGTCTGCAGCTGTGGATCAACTTGCCCAAGGCGCGCAAGATCATGGAGCCGCGGTACCAAGAGATCAAGCGCGAGACCGTGCCGCACGCGTTCAACGAGGACAAGAGCGTCGAGGCCATCTTGTTCGCCGGTGAGGTGTTCGGCAAGACCGGTCCGATCGAGACGGAGGCGCCGGTGACGTACGTGCACTTCAAGCTGCAGCCGGGAGCCAAGCTCGAGTACACGGTGCCGCAGGGCCACAACACGTTCGTGTACGCCGTGGCGGGCACGGGCAAGTGCGTCGGCCACAGCATCCAGCCGCACGAGGCGATCGTGATGGAGAAGGAGGGCGACGGCGTGCTGCTCACGGCCGCGGACAACGACTCGCTCGAGGTGATCGTCATGACGGGCGAGCCACTGAACGAGCCAGTCGTGCAGTACGGGCCGTTCGTGATGACGACGACGGACGAGATCCGCCAGACGTTCATGGACTTCCAGCTGAGCAAGAACGGCTTCGAGAACGCGGCGACGTGGGCGTCCGAGATCGGCAACCGCCGTCGCTAAGGTCGCACGTGGCCGCGCGACAGCTTGTCGCGGCCTGCTGGTCTGACGCTGCCAACGTCCAAGTGAAGACGGGAGGAACCAGTAGCAGCAACAGCAGCAGCCCTTGTATATTGCATCGAGCTCCTAGCAGAGACTATGATAACCAAACACACGCCCATTGAGCTTCTAGTTCGTTTTCTCTCCTGCGCGTTCGCCGGGACGGTTGAGCTGGTCCAGCTTCTGCTGTGCCCTCAGGCGCTCGCGCTCGTCCTCGCGGTCCCGGGACCGCGTCGTGCTCATGAGGATCGACCGGAGCGCCGACGCGTTGGGGACAATGCGTTTCGCGCAGGTGTCTGCTCTGTGACTGCCCCCTCTCGTCTGTCCACGGCTTTGACGCTGCCGCTCTCGCTCAGGAGACTGCCTTCTAGGATAGAATTGTCTCTCGCCTGAAGTGCGGCGCCTACTGCTGCTGCGGCTGCGACTTGGACTTCGAGAGCGCGACCGTCTCGGTCGACGCCCCGACGAGTCTGTGGCTCGCCCGTCTTCTCGTGCGCGGCGCGCGGAATGCGGGGACTGCGAGCGCGGACGTCTTGATGAGGATGACGAAGAGGATGCAGACGATGAGGAGCTGGACGAGGAGCGCGAGGGGGAGCGGCGTCGATGGCGGCGCGGCGAGGAGCGAGCAACCGGCGGCGCCATGATGGTCGAGCAGGACCAGGTCGAGTGCCTGACCCTCTTGCAACCGCGTTTCGTTATAGTAACGCGTCATTCATACGAAGTGGAGGACGACTGTAAGTTCGGAAAATAATCTTTAGGTTCGCTACACGAACCTAAGACGAACTTATTTTTTGTGGGATGCGCAGTTGTCTTCTTGGGAAGAGCCAAGAACACGCAAAGTGAGCAGAAACGGGACATCGTCAGTACCTGTCGAAAAATATAATATATTCAAAATGAATGGACTCAAAAGGGATGAAATATCGTTTACGACCCATATCAATATATTATTTATACGAATTCATATTATCCCTCTGTGACGGCAAATTTGCCTGTGACGCTTTGAAAGCGTGAGAGAGGGGGGACCGACATTCGCATTCACCGCCGCACGCACAGTCGCCCGATCACATTCACGGCTGTGCGGCCGCGCATTCACTCGGCGTCGCCATTTGAGTTCCTCTCGTCCCGCCGCCGCACCTCGCAATCGCCGGTCGACCACTTTGGGAGGCAACACGGCGGGGAACGCTGGTTGCACGCTGCGAACACGGCATTTTTTCTCCCCTCAAGCGGTCTGAACCCACCCAGCCGCTCGGTGTAACCCACCGCGTAACTGCAACCCGTTCGCCCTCCCTCAAGGCAAACAAAAGTTCGTTTCCCCCCTATAAATAAGAGGAACGACCGTCATTTGCGAGAAAGTGCGGGTCCCACACAATGACGGCTGGGGATGGCGACGGCAACGGCGACGGCGACGAGCAGCGGGCGGCGGCGTCAAGTGCGGAGGAAGCGGGGTCTCCTATTTATAGCGGCGCGGACGGAACGAACGCGGTTGTCGAGCGAGGCGGAGAGGCAAACGGCTGCGGGCGGGGGAAGCGCGAACAGGAGAAAGAAGCGGAGACGCCCCCGTGCTCGCCGGCGTCCTCAGGATCGTTCTCCAGCGCGAGTATGGCGACAGCGCAGGCCATCGACGAGCGCGCGCGTCGCAGCTCCGCCGGGTCGTGCTCGGACGACAGCGACGCGCACGGAGACGCGGCCGCGGCGGTGCACCAGCTGCCCGTCGCCCCTCCGCTGCCGCGTGTGGCGGCCAAGACGGACGGCGTGTTCAACGGCCCTGTTGACGTCATGAGCCCCGTGAAGGCGACGGACGCGAGGACCCCGTTCCCCAAGCTACCGGGCGACGTTGTCAAGCCAAACGGCGGCTTGAATCCGGAGCGAGCGCTGAGCGCGCTGGCCAGTCCGCGAAGCCCGCGCACGTTCGGAGAGGTGGTGAGTCCGCGGAGCCTGGCGAACGGCAAGCGGTTCCTCAGCGGGTACCTCCATCGGCGCGTCCCGATGGCTGGCGGGCTGCTCAAGACGTGGAAGCGGCAGTTCTTCCGCCTGCGCGACCACGGCGTGGTGTGCTACAAGGACGACGCGAGTGGGTCGTCGGCGCCGCTGTTCGAGATCTGCTTCACTACGCACTCGATTGTGCAGGCCGACCGCTTTCGGGGGGACCATGCGAAGGTCAAGACGAACGCGGTGCCCCAAAGCGACGTGTACTCTTACGTCCCTGAAGACCAGTTGCCGACAACCAGGTCGTCCGTGACCGGTCGCAAGCAAAGCTCCGGGTCCCTTGCGTTCATCCTCAAGCACGTCGAGATCGTCGCCGGCCAGCAGCAAGGAAAGGTGGACGTGCCGATGTTTCTCCGGGCTGACAACGAGCACGAGTTTGGCGACTGGGTTCATTGCCTCCGACTCAAGATGGAGGCCCGGAAGCAAGCCTTGGCGGCCGAAGCAGTTGTCCATGGCACTGCATCAAACAGTGAGCCGACAGCTGAGGGCACAGCACACAAGACTGGGCCCATGGCGAATGCACTCGAAGACGAGGACCGATTGGACGAGATGAAGTCACCAAGCTCGAATGGGGGCGGCAAGACTGCGACTCCAAAGGCTTCACTGATGACGACCATCAAGCGATCGCTTTCCTTTGGGCGGCGAAACAGTCTGCTGTTTGGTGTGTCTCCCGACGACCCGCCAGAGTTTGCGCAGTTCCACCAGCGGTACATGCTCATGCGAGAGATCGGCGAGGGTTCGTTTTCGATCGTGCACAAGGCAGTGAACAAGCTCACGGGCCGCTTGTGCGCTGTGAAGTGCTGCAAGTACTCGCCGGCGCTCGTCGAAGAAGTGCGCATCATGAAGAAGCTCGACCACCCGAATCTGGTCAAGATCGAGGGCGTGTTCAAGCACGGAGACATGCACTACGTCGTCATGGACTTCATGGGGGGCGGAGATCTGTGCGATATGCTGATCCAGAAGCAGCGACTTCCTGAGAAGGAGGCGCGCCGCATTATTGCGCAAGTGCTGCAGGGACTCGACTACCTGCATGCAAACTGCGTCCTCCACCGCGATATCAAGCCCGAAAACATTCTGCTGCACGGAGACGTCGTAAAGATCGCAGACTTTGGTCTGGCGAAGCAGCTCTCGGACCCGGACATGACTGTGAATCGAAGCTGCGGGACGCTCGAGTACGCGGCGCCCGAGTTGATCAGCGGCCGCGAGTACGGACTCAAGTCGGACGTGTTCAGTCTGGGAGTTGTGATGTACGTGCTGCTCTTTGGGGCGTTCCCATTCAGCATCGAGTCTGCCACGGCACTCCAAGGCATGGAGAAGTTTCCGCATGGCGTCGACATTCGCGACATGACCTGCTTGAGCCCGGACAACTACCAGTGGCGGCTGGTTAGCCCCGAGGCGCAGGACGCGATCCTGCGCATGCTCAACCCCGACCCGGAGGACCGTATCTCAGCCGCCGAGTTGCTCCAGCACCCTTGGTTCGACGTGCTGACAGCGCGTGACTCGCCGCAGCTTGCTCGGAACCACTCGAATCTCATGCGCAACTCGTCGACGGCTTCTTTAGGGGGGATCAAGGCGATGCTCGACATGCAGCAGTCATCGCGAGAGTTTTCACACACGCCGACTGACAGGCAGGGGGCTGCTGAAGCCCACGAGCTGCCGCTCACACCGTGGCAGATGCGTGAGCGCACCAGCGCGACCCACGAGATGAAGCGACAGGCTGATTGTGAACACCAGGGCTTCCGCGAGCTGCTGTGCCGCGGCTTCGAGGTGACCAAGTTCGGGTTTAGGGGAGCCACCAGTCCTCACCTGACGACGCTGTACCTCGACCTCGTCAACCGGTGCATCTCGTGGACGGCCCGGCCCAGCGTCGTCAGTAACCTCAGCGGTTCTTCCCGCAGCATCGTGTCTGCACACGACGCATCGTCAGCCCAGACGCAACCCGCCAGTAAGAAGCGCTCGACCCAGCGCAGCATCCTGCTGCACGAGGTGCTGGAGATCCGAGTGGGCCACACGACGGAGGCGTTCGAGCGCGCGCAGCTGCAGACCAAGACGGCGCCACCGGCGGCGCTCTGCCTGTCGATTGTGAGCGCTCGCCGCACATTGGACGTGGCCGTCAAGGTGCCAAGCCAGCGCGCGTTCCTTGAGCGCGGCTTCCTCGAGCTCCTCGCGGCCATCCAGCCCCAAGTCGGCAAGCCGACCGCGTGATCAATCGCTCGGCGTAATTTACCTATATATGAGTCGTGGAGGCCACGGACGATGGCCACGACGCAAACACGAGTGTACAGCTAGGAGAGACGAATAGAGTCCGAACACCCCTGGAAGTCGACGGAGACCGCTGTCATTGCTGCGAGAACGTCAGTGGCGTCACTAACTCACACGCCACCGAGTCGATTGGTGCTGTCGACGCTCGATCACCCGTCGACGGTGAACCACTCGAGCTGCTCGTCCTTGACGAGGTCTTCCCGCAGGCCGCGCCTCTGGAGCGCGCGGAGGCAGAAGATGAGCTGGTGCACGTAGTCGCGGAACTCGCGCACGTGCTCGGCGTCGAACATGTCGGGCGTGAGCGACGTCGACAGGTTCGTCTCGAGGTCCTCGCGCGTGACGCCCGCAGGAAAGCGCCGCACCACCTCGGCGGCGTACATGAGGAGGAACACGCCGCAGTCCGAGCTGTTGGACTGCCGCGGGATCTGCGAACCGGTGACATCAGCGTTCGTGTCAGGGACGTCACCTTCAAGACATCACCACCATCACAGCGCGCACGTACATCGGGTTCGATCAGGCCGATGCTGTCCACGTCAAACGACGACACGATCGTATCGGCTTCTTCCTCCTCCCCCTCCTCCTCCTCCTCGTCGTCCACTGTCGCCGGCTGGTCCATCGTTCCGTCTGGACCCGAGCGTTCCGCTTGAGGCTCGGGGTCGCTCGGTGGAGGGTTGCGCGCCTCCCACTCACACTCGAGGTACTCGCGCAGCATGGCCGAGAATTTCTTCTTCCGATGGCAGCGAAGCGAGTCCAAGAACAGCACGCACGGCGGGTACTCGCGCCGTCTGCTCCGCGACTCCTCCAGCTCCTCCTCGACGTACTCCGGCGCCGTCTTCGTCGCGTTACTGCCGTTGGAAGCCTCCGAGGTGGCTTTGCTGGAGAAACCGGTCAATCTGCTGACAGCGCTCACAACATTCGCCGCTCGGAAAAACTGGAACGGGTCGTCTTCGACGTTGATCACTCCTTTAGTCGCGTCATCCGCTCGTCGTCGAGGTTTTCTTCTTCTCCGCTTGGTGACGACCGCCGAGCCTGGGTTGCAGAACACGGCGATGCTCCAATGGAAGCTGCGGGACACCGTCATGCGTCAGTGTGTCGTCGCAAATGACCACAGTCAAGCGAGCAGACAGAGCCGGCCGAACCTGTCGTTGATGGGAATAAATAGGAATCGCTTGTGGAACAGGTCCGTCTCCTTCTGGGTCCAACGCGCCACGCGCGCGTACCGCTCCGGCGCCGTCAGCGTCTTGTCGCGTGGCGGCTTCAGCTGCGAGAAGAAGTACGAGCTGAAGAAGTACATTTGCTGCCGCTGCCAGGGCTCGCAGTGACGCCACAGGAAGCTGCAGAGACCCACGATCACAGGCGTTAGCGGCGGGTTAATGGTCCAGGCTGCCAACTGTAAAGGATGCAGGTGGTCACCGCAGATAGAAGTCAATGAGGTTGTCGTTGAGGAACTCGCCGGGAGCAAGCCGCTTGATGTCGCCGAACGTGACCGACACGCGGCCGAGCGCCTCCGACCCATCGAACGGGTAGAGCAGCGCGACCTGGTGGCGCGGGTCCGTGGCTGCAGCCGTCTGTGTACCGTTCGCGTCTGCCGAGGAGGAGTCCTGCGTCTGGAGGACAATGACCGTCGGCGCCTCGCTCTCGCTCTCCTTGCTCTCCTCGCTCAGGTTGACCGTTGCCGCATCGCGAGGCTCCGCATCCAGCATTACGGTGTCGTCCTGGCCAGACGGTTGGGCTTTTGCTCGTGGCCGCTCAGGGCTGGCGGACGCGCTTCTAGCCGGGCCATTCCTGCCGTCGGTCCGAAGCGCTTCTTGCCCTGCCAAGCGCGACAGGAAGAACCGCATGAGAACCCAACGCTGGGACTCGGACAGTGACACGTCGGCTCCTTACGCCAAACGCGACGGTCGCGATCCCTGTCTCCCCGTCGGCTCCGGTCGAGCTTGAGATACCACTGCGCCTCGTGCTCGCTGTTGCCAGCAAACGCCTAACGGTGAGAAGTGAGTCGACGCCAGTGGCGCGCAAGGAGCCCCGCGGGTGCCGCCAGCGTACGGGATCGTGAGCTGGAAGAAGCCGCGCAGCTCGGAGATCGACTCGCCGATGCTGCGGCAGCGCGCGTAGTCGAGTTCTTCGTCGAAGACCAGGACGGCGCCGTACAGGTCTGTCCATCCACCCCCGAGCAGTCAGTTAGCCACTGCAGGTGATGACGGCGCGTGGCGTGTGTTGGTGCGCCGACGTACGCGAGTCGCGCACGTCGGCGTGGTCCTGGGACCAGCGCGCGAACAGCGGGTCGAAGAGCTCGGCGAACGACGTGTGGCCCTTGGCGGACGCCTCGATCTCCAGCAGCAGCAGGTACGGCGCGCACTCACCGCTCGACAGACTGGTCCACACTCATCCACTGTCATTGGAAGAGAAAGGAGGGGACGCGGAGTCTGCCACGTACCAGCAGCGCGCGAGCTGGCCGTACTTGATGCCGCCCTGCCACGCGCGCGCCTCGCCGCCGGCCGTCCACAGCCGCAGCCCGAGCTCGTTGTCCCCAAAGCGCACCTCGCAGCGCCCGAAGCGCTGGCTGCACACGAGCGCGCGCGCCGCACAGACGCTCGCGGCGTCCTCCTCATCCCGCAGCACGCGCTGGCGACTGCCCGCGTCCATGAAGAAGTGCAGGCCCTCCTTCTTCCGGCGCGCGATGCGCAGCGGCGACGGCGTCGTGAAGCTGAGCCCACCGCTGGCTGCGGCCAGCGCCGACGCGCGCGGCCGACCCGCCTCTGCGCCGCTGTCGTCGCTGCTGCTGGCCGCACCGCTGCCGAGAGACGCCTGCTCCAGCGACCGCTTGCGCGTCGGCGGCTCCGATGCACCGCGCGGACTGCTGCTGGGCGGACGCGGACGCGGACGCGCGAACGGCCGCGGGCGCTGCAGGTCCGCGTCCTCCTCCGAGTCCTCCGAGTCCTCGGACTCGTCCGCCGCCAGGTTGATGGGCAGCGGCGCGGCCGGCGGCGGCGACGGCAGCCCGAAGCGCATGCTCGGCCTGCTTCCTCCGCCTTCGGATTGTGAAGCCGACTGGGTTGAACAGAGGATGTGGACCACAGCGAGGACGGGTGATTTTTTAATAATCCAATTGTCCATATTTGGGTGTTTGGATGGACCTGAGCGGGTGACATCGCACAGTGTGTTGTTGCTGTTTCGGGACAGGTGAGGTGGAAAGGTGGGACCAGGAGGAGCAACACACCCGCGAAAAACCCACCAATTGTCGCCAGTGGTAAAATACCGTCCATGACGTTTTGATGGCTATTTTTGCAGTCCAAGAGACAACAGATGGACGGTAATTTACAGCTGGAGTTCAGTATTTTACGCCATCCGACGCAATCGTCGTTTTGTCAGGTGCAACCGACGCGATCATCGTTCATAAAGAACGAGGGAGACCAGATGGACGTGAGTGCCACGTTTGTTTCTTGTCCCGACTTCAGTATACAAAATCTGGAATTGCCTCCGTGCCACCTGGCGCGACAAAAATCACTGAGTGCAGCGGGATTGCACATTTTTGTCGCCCAGAAAGGCAAAATCCACGTGGAAATCAGCGATATTCTCGAAACTGAGAAGCTGCTTTTCACCACCAACACAACATCACAATGGAATAACCGCGCGTGGGCGAGGCGTTAAAAAGTGCGGCCAGGAATATGCTGTCTATTTTTACGAGCGCAGGATCCATGTATGTCTTCCTGTTGAGACGACCGTCCAGCCTCACGCTGAAAATGGCGCTTTTTTCGAGCGGCAATTTGTCGCTCGGCCAAAGAAAGGGTTCATGATTTCCACGACTTGCCGAAAGCAAGGCTGCGGAAAATGGCGGCCTTTTTCGCGCGGAAAACACGCACCTCACCTCGTCCCCTCCCGTCGAAGGCGATACAAAAGCCAAGTGAGAGCCACAATCTGGCAACCTGGCCGCGAGGTGCATCTGCGAAAATGCGAGAAGCAAAAAAGGCGGAAAGGGAAACTTACCGGCCCCAGCTGTGGGGATTCGGCTTTCTTTCTTCAAAGAACATCTGCATACAATCGCCGAGTCCGGCCGCACGCCGCGGGAGGATGGGGACGGGGTGTTTCGCAATAGCCACACCTAAAAGGCCGCCCAGAGCCGGAAACATCCCGTGAAACCATCGATAGTTTCCCCTCGCGCACGTAATTTACCGTCCAGCGGGTGCCAACGCCTCGGATTTGTATTGGCCGAAGACACCGCAGCACACACGCTCCCTCTTTTTTCTTTCTCCCTCCCCCTCCTCTTCGCTCCTTCCTTCCTTCTTTTCTGCCGGGACCCGCCCCGACCGCCGCCCCGACCGCAGTTTGGCCGCAGTCGCCGCCGCCCCCCGAGGCGCTCAGTTCGGCTTCCGATAGCTTCGAGGCACATTCACTCGTCCGCGGTCCGGTCCCCCGTTCGTCCCTCCGGCCCTCCGTCTGCCGTTCGCCGTCCGTCCGTCCGTCCGTCCCCCCCGTCCGCCCCGCTCCACCGCGTGGCGTTCCCCGACCGACCGACCGCGCGCCGCATCTTCTAGCGCCGTCTTTTCGACCGACCGACCGCGATGGCGCCGAACACGTCGTCGCTGTACGACAAGCCGTCCGCCGCCGACCCGTCCGCGGAGAACGCCGTGATGGTGTCCAAGTCGCCGGAGGCCACGAGCGCGGCGGCCGCGACGCCCTCGGCCACGACCATGACGTCCTCGTCCTCGGTGTCGACGTCCGCGGGGGTCCCTTCCTCGTCCCCGGCCGGCCGGTTCGTCCCGTCGGTGCTGGATGGCGTGTCGGCCTCGCTGTCGGCGCGCAAGTCGTGCCTGAAGCGGCCGATGCCGGCGTCCCCTCCGCTCCAGACGATGGAGAACAATGCGGCGACGGCGACGGAGAAGGACGAAGACGAGGAGAAGAAGCAGGCGCGACCCACGCAGACGAACCGGCGGCGCTGCTGGGAATGCCGCGCCAAGGTGGGCCTGGCCGCCGTCACGTGCCGCTGCGAGTACACGTTCTGCAGCAAGCACCGCTACGCCGAGGAGCACGCGTGCGCGTTCAACTTCAAGACGGCGGGCAAGCGCAAGCTGGCTGAGGACAACCCGCGCGTCGTGCCCGCCAAGGTCGCGCGCATCAATTAGACAGTCGCCCAGGAAGGAGCAAGCGAGCGCGTAGTGCACGCGCGGAATAGCAATAGGAACCAAACCAATCAACTCACTCTTTATTATACCCGCGGCGGTCCCCACCTCCTCTCTTCGTGGGTCTAGACCGGTAGGTTGACGGAGCGCAGCCACTCCCCGAGCAGGCCGCGAGTCTTCTTCTCCTTCTTCGCGACGTCGCCCTTGCCCCTGTCGTCCGCCAGCTGCTGCTGCTGCTGCTCCATGCTCACGCGGCAGGCGGCGTCCCAGGCCAGGAACTCCTTCACCACGGGCGGGATCTCGGCCGGCAGCTGCGGCGCGAAGCCCTCGACCTCCTCGAACATGAGCGCGCCGGACACCCGCGCACTGCCCTGCTTGACCGTCGCGCGGCACAGGCCCTCGGCGTACACGCGGCCGCTCGTGGGGCACTGGAAGTGGTGCAGGAAGTAGATCCACTCGTCGTCCCAGTGCGCCACCTGCGTGCGGATCTCGTACGGCCGGAACGGAGGGATCGGGTGCCGGTAGCGGATGGCCTGCGAGCCCACGAGGAAGACGCGCCGCTTCTTGACCGCCTGCGCCAGGATACCCGTGGCCGCCGAGAAGTGCCAGCGCGCCAGCTCCATGTTGAACAGGTAGGACGCGTTGTTCAGGTGCAGGTTGATGTCGCAGTCCAGGAAGCCCGGCCGCGCGCGCCAGACCGCAGGGTAGAGGACGCCCATGCCCGGCCGGAGCGTCCGCTTGGTCAGCGCGCGGTGCACGAGCCCCGCGCCGACGTTCCACAGGATGCGGCCGACCATTAGGGACGGAGGAAGGCGATGAAGGGGATGGAGGGAATGTCGGAGTGTCGAGTCGTCATTTTGCTGGGAGAATGGAGGAAAGCGGACGGCGGGTCGAGGGCGGGATTCCGACGTGATAGTGAGAGGTGATTCGCTCGAAATCGTGAAAAAGAAAGTGTTGGACCAATCATAACGGGATGAACGATTGCTTTGCACCAATCACAGGCTTTCACTGTGGATGACGAGAACAAATTTGGATGACGGGGTTCGTTCTAGATTATCAAACCACGGTGGCAGTGAAAGCAAAACACGGTGGTATCGCTTCAACGCGGACAGGTGTGGCGCAAAGTGCTGCGGCTAGTCATCCGACTCGGTGTCGGACAGCAGCGCGTCCACAGCCTTGAGGTCGTCCGCGCTGCACGTCACGTGCAGGAACGCGTCGTCGTCCAGCAGGTCGGCGATGTCGGCGAACGCGAGCTGCTGGTCCGCGGCCCTGGCGCTCGCGCTGGCCTGCCGCAGCCGCTCGCGGATC